>JAPCYS010002152.1:0-43311 GCA_028641055.1 Alopecurus myosuroides
AGAGGATTGGTTAACTGACACCGAGAGGAAGTTAAAGGCAATTGGAGCTAATGATGAGGAAAGGGTGCGTTATGCAACACATCTTCTTTCTGGACCGGCAGCGTCCTGGTGGGACAATGAGGTGGCGATGTATCCACTGGAAAAGGTATTCACCTAGAGGAGTTCAAGGAGAAGTTTAGAGAGTACCGTTGTCCACGCGGCGGACGGAAAGCAGTAAACGTTCGTCGGACTAGCCCTACCCGAACACGTTTGCTTTGATCGAAAGGCCAGTGTCTGCATGCCGTGGTCATGCATCGATCGGTCAGACGTGGGCAGGTCACTAGGTCAGTGCATCGTGCAGGCTGCAGGGGCAGCTGACCATGCATGCATTTATGCACGGGGCTGGCCGTCCGGCCACTAGCCAGGCAGCGTGCAGGCTGAGTATCAGAGTAGCACGCTTGTGCTAACCATGCATGAATGCATGCATGTACCAAGAAAATAACACATTGTTTGGAGGGGTCTTTTGGTTACCGGGATGTCAAAATATTTGAACATGATGTTTTAAAGTTTTAGAAAATCCAAATAAAATTGGCATCGATTCATATCTATGTATTTGCAGATTTATGTTATAAAATACGTTGTAATACGCAAAAATAACAAAGCCATGATTTGAAAAGACAAAAATAACTCATCTTTTCTTTCGACATTTGTCTTCAGAAACAAAGCAGCTGATTGCAGTTGTTCCAACCTGTAGGTGGGCTTCTCGGTTTAGGTTCTTGACTACTATTTCTTCCGTTGTGGACTTTTTTATCTGCAGTGTCCCTGAAGCTGCTGGCGATCGAGCTCATGCTAATGCTGAAGCTGCTGGCGATCGAGCTCATGCTGTTGCTGAAGCTCGGACATTTGTACCTGAAGCTACTGGCGATCGAACTCATGTTGTTCCTGAAGCTGCTGGCGAATGAGCTCATGTTGTCGCTGAAGCTCGGCCCACTATTCCTGAAGCTGCTAGCAATCAAGCTCATGTTGTCGCTGAAGCTCGGCCAGCTGTCCCTGAAGCTGTTGGCGATCGAGGTCATGATGTTCCTGAAGTTGCTGGCGATCGAGCTCATGCTGTCGCTGAAGCTCGATCAGTTGTCCCAGAATCTTCTGGAGATCGCTCCCGCTCTGTCGCTGAAGCTTGGCCAGCTGTCCCAGAATCTGCTGGCAATCACGCTCATGCTGTCCCTGAAACTGCTCAAGAATAGTGGTCTGACCATCAACCTGACTCTGCAGCATGGGAGGAACATCTGCATGCCAACCAGACCCTCCCGCATCCGCTTCGTGAGAACGCTGGACCTTGCAAGCTCGCCGACAGTGTCTCTTCCGACCAACATCAGGTGCTCTGTCAGGGGCTTGGTTGCCATCTATTTGAACCCCGTTGCTTTGGATGCAGAGGATTGGTTAACTGACACCGAGAGGAAGTTAAAGGCAATTGGAGCTAATGATGAGGAAAGGGTGCGTTATGCAACACATCTTCTTTCTGGACCGGCAGCGTCCTGGTGGGACAATGAGGTGGCGATGTATCCACTGGAAAAGGTATTCACCTAAGAGGAGTTCAAGGAGAAGTTTAGAGAGTACCGTTGTCCACGCGGCGGACGGAAAGCAGTAAACGTTCGTCGGACTAGCCCTACCCGAACACGTTTGCTTTGATCGAAAGGCCAGTGTCTGCATGCCGTGGTCATGCATCGATCGGTCAGACGTGGGCAGGTCACTAGGTCAGTGCATCGTGCAGGCTGCAGGGGCAGCTGACCATGCATGCATTTATGCACGGGGCTGGCCGTCCGGCCACTAGCCAGGCAGCGTGCAGGGCTGAGTATCAGAGTAGCACGCTTGTGCTAACCATGCATGAATGCATGCATGTACCAAGAAAATAACACATTTGTTTGGAGGGGTCTTTTGGTTACCGGGATGTCAAATATTTGAACATGATGTTTTAAAGTTTTAGAAAATCCAAATAAAATTGGCATCGATTCATATCTATGTATTTGCAGATTTATGTTATAAAATACGTTGTAATACGCAAAAATAACAAAGCCATGATTTGAAAAGACAAAAATAACTCATCTTTTCTTTCGACATTTGTCTTCAGAAACAAAGCAGCTGATTGCAGTTGTTCCAACCTGTAGGTGGGCTTCTCGGTTTAGGTTCTTGACTACTATTTCTTCCGTTGTGGACTTTTTTATCTGCAGTGTCCCTGAAGCTGCTGGCGATCGAGCTCATGCTAATGCTGAAGCTGCTGGCGATCGAGCTCATGCTGTTGCTGAAGCTCGGACATTTGTACCTGAAGCTACTGGCGATCGAACTCATGTTGTTCCTGAAGCTGCTGGCGAATGAGCTCATGTTGTCGCTGAAGCTCGGCCCACTATTCCTGAAGCTGCTAGCAATCAAGCTCATGTTGTCGCTGAAGCTCGGCCAGCTGTCCCTGAAGCTGTTGGCGATCGAGGTCATGATGTTCCTGAAGTTGCTAGCGATCGAGCTCATGCTGTCGCTGAAGCTCGATCAGTTGTCCAGAATCTTCTGGAGATCGCTCCCGCTCTGTCGCTGAAGCTTGGCCAGCTGTCCCAGAATCTGCTGGCAATCACGCTCATGCTGTCCCTGAAACTGCTCAAGAATAGTGGTCTGACCATCAACCTGACTCTGCAGCATGGGAGGAACATCTGCATGCCAACCAGACCTCCCGCATCCGCTTCGTGAGAACGCTGGACCTTGCAAGCTCGCCGACAGTGTCTCTTCCGACCAAATCAGGTGCTCTGTCAGGGGCTTGGTTGCCATCTATTTGAACCCCGTTGCTTTTGGATGCAGAGGATTGGTTAACTAACACCGAGAGGAAGTTAAAGGCAATTGGAGCTAGTGGCAGAGTGGTGCTGTCATCAGAACTTTCGGGAGGCTCCCTCAGGAAGAACTCTGCGCTCCCAGGTGTCCTCGGGTCGTCATCCTAGCAACCATGATTGATTACTGACTGACTTTTGCACGACAGGCAGAAAGAGAGACCATGATAGTATTCTGTTTTTACCTCCGTATCTTGAATGGGTTCAGATCCGTGACGTGGTGTCCCTGGCTGCGGCGGCCCAGCTGCAAACGGAAGACGGAAGGGGCTATGTATTAGTAGTTCAGTACTATGTAGTAGGGTTGCAGGCGGCGCCCGCAAATCATCCCGCAAAAGCGAAGTACAGGCAAAACGAGCTCTCGGGCTGAGCAGAAAATAAAGCAGGCCTAGTTCAATTGCCCGTCCCGCATCCCGTGCCGCTTGCAACCCTACTATGTAGTATGTGCAACCACTGTTTTTGGTAGAAGAGAAAATATGTGAGCATAATATAAATTCAAACTATAACATAGGTCAAAACTCTTGAGTCAGTGTTATAAGCATATGTGAAGGTCTTTCTTTCTCATGTTTACCTTTCCAGACATAAAATACACACCAACGGACATGTATGCTACCTTGAAGGCGTGAAATTGATTTTTTAAATAGATTTGTATAGCAAAGATATGATAAAAAGGAGTTAAGAAATGTTTTGTGTAAAAAATCTAATGGTGTTAACTCATGTATCAATATCATATTTATACAGTCTGACGTGAGGTTGCTAGGACACACAAAAAAACATGTAGTCTGCACGGTCGGCAAATCAATTGGGGTCGTTGTTTGGACCTTAACAAACACATATAAAACTATGATCTCTGAAATAATTTTATTCTATATGGAAAGCGTTTCAACATCTTAAAAATAAAATATATCCTTTTTGTAACATGTTGTGCGTAGTATGGTCTAATAAGTATTAAAATGATCCGCCGAGCTTTTTAGTTTCCCTGTTGATTGACGATGTATCCACGTTTGATTAATATAAGGAGTCCTAGCTGTTTCAAAAAAAAGTATTAAAATGTAACAAAAAGGAAAGCTAGGAATTTAATTTATACAAATACGTACCGTGTTTTGATATCTATTTCCCGTTACCTGCAAAAAAAAGATATCTATTTCCCGTTGATTCTATGGGTGCATATATGAACCGAAGTGAACAAATCAGTGTTACTACCCATCTGGCTCTTTCAAAATAGAAGAATAAAAAGGAGAGACAATTGGGGGGAAAAGTGGGGGACTTGAGCAAGCACGAAATCTGCCGCACGTACGCGTGCTCGACTGAGCAGCAACGGAAATCGGGAACCACACACACAAAAAGGCGGGAGCAGCAATGGCACGGCCCGTACCTGGATGAGGGTCGCGGCATGGCGAAAACCCTAGGTGGTGCTGCGGCGTGACGGCGGAGACTGGCGGAGAGTGAGACGGCGCGGAGGTGGCGGGAGACATCGGTTCCCGGCGGGCTCAGTCCACTCGTCGGGGTGTCGGAGGGGCGCGAGAGAGCGGAGCAGCAGGGGAAACGGCAAGTGCTTGAACTCAAACCAAACGGCGAGAAGAGAAGACGTGAGGAGAATGACAGTTAATGTCACGGGGAAGCGCATTGGGCTTTTCGGGCGGCGCTGCATCATTTCTTTCATTTCCCAAAATTTGACTTTCTCATTCACTTGGAGCTGCTGCGACCTGCGAGGTAGACTTTACCGTTGCAATTCACACACAAAAAAAGTTAAAAGTTATCCACGTAGTCGTGAAAAGACTTGGAGCTGCAAGTTGTGTGCATGCACAACTCGTGCCATCTATGATCTATGTACCGTAAATCACACAATATAGTCGTGCACGAAGCTACGACAACGCGAGCTATCCTCATATATAGTCGTGAAAACTCCTGGCCGTCTGATGGAGCGTCCGCATGCTCGCAGAAGACACTGTGTCGCAAAATACACATTTGACGGGCATCTAAAGATGTTTTTTTCTGTTGAAGACGGGCTTTAAGGGGTTTTTCCACGACAAAAAAGAATATAAAAACATTAGAGCTGTAAAAATTATCGAACCTGTTTTATTTGTCCATATGACCTTTTCTTCCTTGTAAAATCACTTATTAGTTTCCCCATGTGGTGAGAAGATTCATGTATTCAACGAACGAATCTTGTGTAGTAATCATGTGTGTCATGTCACAACTTAGGCTGGTCATAGTGAGAGTAACATGAGTAGTAGTAACATAAGACGACATGCAGTGCCAACTAGGCATTTTGATATGTGACGTGGTGTCCCTGGCTGCGGCCCAGCTGCAAACGGAAGACGGAAGGGGCTATGTATTAGTAGTTCAGTACTATGTAGTAGGGTTGCAGGCGGCGCCCGCAAATCATCCCTCAAAAGCGAAGTACAGGCAAAACGAGCTCTCGGGCTGAGCAGAAAATAAAGCAGGCCTAGTTCAATTGCCCGTCCCGCATCCCGTGCCGCTTGCAACCCTACTATGTAGTATGTGCAGCCACTGTTTTTGGTAGAAGAGAAAATATATGAGCATAATATAAATTCAAACTATAACATAGGTCAAAACTCTTGAGTTAGTGTTATAAGCATAGGTGAAGGTCTTTCTTTCTCATGTTTGCCTTTCCAGACATAAAATACACACCAACGGACATGTATGCTACCTTGAAGGCGTGAAATTGATTTTTTAAATAGATTTGTATAGCAAAGATATGATAAAAAGGAGTTAAGAAATGTTTTGTGTAAAAAATCTAAAGGTGTTAACTCATGTATCAATATCATATTTATACAGTCTGACGTGAGGTTGCTAGGACACAAAAAAAAACATGTAGTCTGCACGGTCGGCAAATCAATTGGGGTCGTTGTTTGGACCTTAACAAACACATATAAAACTATGATCTCTGAAATAATTTTATTCTATATGGAAAGCGTTTCAACATCTTAAAAATAAAATATATCCTTTTTGTAACATGTTGTGCGTAGTATGGTCTAATAAGTATTAAAATGATCCGCCGAGCTTTTAGTTTCCCTGTTTATTGACGATGTATCCACGTTTTGATTAATATAAGGAGTCCTAGCTGTTTCAAAAAAAAAGTATTAAAATGTAATAAAAAGGAAAGCTAGGAATTTAATTTATACAAATACGTACTGTGTTTTGATATCTATTTACCGTTACCTGCAAAAAAAAGATATCTATTTCCCGTTGATTCTATGGGTGCATATATGAACCGAAGTGAACAAATCAGTGTTACTACCCATCTGGCTCTTTCAAAATAGAAGAATAAAAAGGAGAGACAATTGGGGGGGGGGGGGAAGTGGGGGACTTGAGCAAGCACGAAATCTGCCGCACGTACGCGCGCTCGACTGAGCAGCAACGGAAATCGGGAACAACACACACAAAAAGGCGGGGAGCAGCAATGGCACGGCCCGTACCTGGATGAGGGTCGCGGCATGGCGAAACCCTAGGTGGTGCTGCGGTGCGACGGTGGAGACCGGCGGAGAGTGAGGCGGCGCGGAGGTGGCGGGAGACATCGGTTCCCGGCGGGCTCAGTCCACTCGTCGGGGTGTCGGAGGGCGGCGAGAGAGAGCGGAGCAGCAGGGGAAACGGCAAGTGCTTGAACTCAAACCAAACGGCGAGAAGAGAAGACGTGAGAAGAATGGCAGTTAATGTCACGGGGAAGCGCATTGGGCTTTTCGGGCGGCGCTGCATCATTTCTTCCATTTCCCAAATTTTGACTTTCTCATTTACTTGGAGCTGCTGCGACCTGCGAGGTAGACTTTTACCGTTGCAATTCACACACAAAAAAGTTAAAAGTTATCCACGTAGTCGTGAAAAGACTTGGAGCT
This sequence comes from Alopecurus myosuroides, assembly GCA_028641055.1. Taxonomy (NCBI): domain Eukaryota; kingdom Viridiplantae; phylum Streptophyta; class Magnoliopsida; order Poales; family Poaceae; genus Alopecurus; species Alopecurus myosuroides. The sequence goes on from JAPCYS010002152.1 coordinate 6,701, forward strand.
GCAAGTTGTGTGCATGCACAACTCGTGCCATCTATGATCTATGTACCGTAAATCACACAATATAGTCGTGCACGAAGCTACTCCCCCTCAAATTTTACCTTGTTTTCATCAGTTAGCTCAGCGAAAATGCGTGGTGGGCAACGGGGACTGCTGAACCCGTTTGGAGCAGTGCACCCTGGCCAATCAGAGCTTTTCCACATTCTGGCAGGACCCACTCACGTGCAGCTGCTGGAGTACTAGTTCCCTAAGTTTCATCGCGCCCGGCTAAGTTACATAGTCTGGTTTCTAATTTACTGTAGTCTGCACGGTCGGCAAATCAATTGGGGTCGTTGTTTGGACCTTAACAAACACATATAAAACTATGATCTCTGAAATAATTTTATTCTATATGGAAAACGTTTCAACATCTTAAAAATAAAATATATCCTTTTTGTAACATGTTGTGCGTAGTATGGTCTAATAAGTATTAAAATGATCCGCCGAGCTTTTTAGTTTCCCTGTTGATTGACGATGTATCCACGTTTTGATTAATATAAGGAGTCCTAGCTGTTTTAAAAAAAAGTATTAAAATGTAATAAAAAGGAAAGCTAGGAATTTAATTTATACAAATACGTACTGTGTTTTGATATCTATTTCCCGTTACCTGCAAAAAAAAAGATATCTATTTCCCGTTGATTCTATGGGTGCATATATGAACCGAAGTGAACAAATCAGTGTTACTACCCATCTGGCTCTTTCAAAATAGAAGAATAAAGGAGAGACAATTGGGGGGAAAGTGGGGGACTTGAGCAAGCACGAAATCTGCCGCACGTACGCGCGCTCGACTGAGCAGCAACGGAAATCGGGAACCACACACACAAAAAGGCGGGAGCAGCAATGGCACGGCCCGTACCTGGATGAGGGTCGCGGCATGGCGAAAACCCTAGGTGGTGCTGCGGTGCGACGGTGGAGACCGGCGGAGAGTGAGGCGGCGCGGAGGTGGCGGGAGACATCGGTTCCCGGCGGGCTCAGTCCACTCGTCGAGGTGTCGGAGGGCGGCGAGAGAGAGCGGAGCAGCAGGGGAAACGGCAAGTGCTTGAACTCAAACCAAACGGCGAGAAGAGAAGACGTGAGGAGAATGGCAGTTAATGTCACGGGGAAGCGCATTGGGCTTTTCGGGCGGCGCTGCATCATTTCTTCCATTTCCCAAATTTTGACTTTCTCATTCACTTGGAGCTGCTGCGACCTGCGAGGTAGACTTTACCGTTGCAATTCACACACAAAAAAAAGTTAAAAGTTATCCACGTAGTCGTGAAAGACTTGGAGCTGCAAGTTGTGTGCATGCACAACTCGTGCCATCTATGATCTATGTACCGTAAATCACACAATATAGTCGTGCACGAAGCTACTCCCCTCAAATTTTTACCTTGTTTTCATCAGTTAGCTCAGCGAAAATGCGTGGTGGGCAGCGGGGACTGCTGAACCCGTTTGGAGCATTGCACCCTGGCCAATCAGAGCTTTTCCACATTCTGACAGGACCCACTCACTGCAGCTGCTGGAGTACTAGTTCCCTAAGTTTCATCGCGCCCGGCTAAGTTACATAGTCTGGTTTCTAATTTACACACTAAGTTATGGATGTTGAAATATAGGGTGGGTTTTGGCCCATCTAACAATTTCAGGAAAATCCCTAAAGCCATAGTTTTTCCTTCCTTGGTGTTGTGTGTGCATGTGTCTTCACCTTGAGTTTTCTTGATCTTTCTCGTGTTCATGAGAGGAAGAGAGAAGTTGAGAGGTAGAAGCAGTAGCGGAGCCAGGATTCGAGCAAGCCCCAGGCCAAAAATTAGAAGTAAACACCTACTAAAAGATTAATGGTCCACCTCCGATTCCATCCTTTTCTAGCTCCCGTGACTGTGTGGTAAATCTTGTTTCGGAGTACACAATCCCTTGTTCTTTCTTCTTTTTCCTCTCTCTTTTCTTTTTTCAAACGAGAGATGAATCTGTAGTGCTAGTCCTCGGTAAAAAAAACAGCAAAGGACACCAGTACTTCTGACTGGAAAAAGGAAGATAGGAAGCCGCGCCGTCACCGGGAGGTTTCGACCTGACGCCGGCAGAGCGGCACCAGGTGGAGGAGGTACAATACTCGTGGACAGCCACGACAACATAGGGTAGGTGGCCACAATGCCAGATAGACATAATGAAAAGGAGCACAGTATCGATCCTCATAGTGATGAGGAGAGCGCGGATCCTGTCAACCGCTTCCCCTACCGTTGCCCCGGGTGTTCACTTTTGTTTTCATTTCTGTCGTTGTTTCTTCTGGTTTACTTCTTTTTTGTTGGGCAAGAGAGATGTATCCCAGAGCAATTTGGTCAGTACGATGGGGAATCTTTTTTTTTTACGACCTGAGAGCTTGCCTGTCAGCCTGTGCGTACTGGAGACGAGAAGACGACGGAGGAGGCACGCGTGCCAAATACAACCGATTACTACATAACCTTGCTAGGCTACCCTCCTCGTTAGCCATCCGGGCGTGCATACGATTCTAGGCCATTTAATCGATTCTAGGCCATTGGATCGTGTGAACAGTGTTTGTTTTCACCCTTTTTCACTTCTTGCTTGCTTGAAAAGGAATCGCGAATGTAACCAAATTATTTCTCCCTGGTTAATATAAGCAAGTTAAAAAATAAATAACATTCAGTGTATGTTTCTTACCCTAGTGGTGCGTGCCTCCTCCTCCTGAGCCGCGCGTCCCCCTTCCGCCATTGCCCATTGACAGGTCCGTGCCGCCAGAAGTCGCCGATGCATAGTCACCTCCTATACAGCGGACACATTCCTCCTCCGCTCATCGCCGATGCGCGAACTCTCCAATCCGCCGCCGCTGAAATCCGGGGATAGAATGGTACAGCAGAAAACGAAGCTTGGTAGGAGGAGGACTTCGGGAGCGGCGGTTCCGGCGATAAGATCGATCTAGGTACAGCAGAAAACGAAGCTTGGTAGGAGGAGGACTTCGGGAGCGGCAGTTCCGGCGATGACATCGATCTACTGTTTTCGAGACGATGGGGGACTGTCGGACTGGGAGGCTGGGAGAGCCGAGCGGGGAGTGTGCTGCGACTGCGAGCTTGTCTATGGGGGACACATGTCAGAAGATTATAATATGTTTGGTGAAATTCCGCCCTTCAAAGTCAACACTGACCCAAGCATTAAGTTAAATGATGAGGATGCTCCATGGATACGGCCAGATCGTAAGAAAGCAGGGACACAAGGGAAGAATTGATGTGTAATAATTTATTGTGTACCAAACTTTTTTGAATGGATCATGTGAATTATATTATCTCTGATGTGTTTAAGACTAACTCCTTTGCAAAATATTTGAGAAAACGAGTGGAAAGCATGGAAAACAGAAAGTTACTTAAATGTCTCAAAACCTTGTGAGATAAAATATCTGATTTCATAACTTTTATTAAAAACAGAAAACAGACGCGCTAGCGCGCCGCAGTGTCGCCGGAATACAAATTCTTTTTATTAAAAAGAGAGAACATACGAACACTACTCCTCGTCGTCGTCGTCGGGGAACTCGTCGGTGACCTCCTCCGGGACATCGACGTCGGCGAACTCGTCGGTTTCCTCCTCGTCGTCGTCGGAGGTGCATGATGGTATGTCCGAGATAGGCCCCCACCTCGGATCGTCGGAGGCCCAGACTTCGCCGGCGCGGTCGGCCCGACGAAGCTCTTGCAGCGCCCTCGTCCTCGCCTCCCGAGCGGCATCTAACGCGAGGTGGCGTTCGAGGCGGCGCTCCGCTCGCTCAGCCGCGCGGGTCTGCCAGAGCTCCTCGTCGGCGCTCTCCTCCCCCGGGTTGTTCCGGTAATACTCGCGGACGACGCGTTCTTCCCTGGCGTCGACTAGGCCCTGAAACGCGCGGTGACGGAGGTGGAGGTGGTCGGCGGCAGTGACGATCTGCGGCTTCGGCGCCCTGGCCTCCGCTTCCCACACGGTGTGGCAGTCGTTGAAGTTCATCAGCGAACGCGGGCGGTTGAGGCGCCAGGCCGCCGCGTCCCAGGCGCGGGCGGCCTCCGCCGCCGTCGCAAAGGAGCCGAGGGGGATGCGGTCGTCCCCCCAGCGGATATCTGCGCTGAACATTCCGTTCTGCCGTGCTCGGACGCCGCGAAAGCCGGTGGTGCTGTTCCTCCTCGGAGGCATGGTGGAAGCGCGACGGTGCATGGAGAGGAGAAGACGCGCTCGAGGCGCGACAGTTTATACCGCGCCCTCCTGGCCACGCGTCACAACTCCCGCGCCACGCGTCACAACTCCCGCGCCACGCGCCACCGTAACAGAACCAAGCAAATAGTTGCACATTACTAACCGAGCTCAAAGTGAACACTGACCCATAGCATGGATGGACGTGTTAAAGGGGGGTGTGTAGAACAAAACAATCGGTATCACCATCATACAGCCCTACCGTGGCTACTCGGTGCAATATGCATACCAAATGCACGGTAGGACGTATGATGGCGAAACCGGATGTTTTATACTTGCTCGATAAACTGAATATATGATGTATCAAACCTTAAAGGGGGATGTAGAACAAAACAATCGGTATCGCCATCATACAGCCCCACCGTGGCTACTGGGTGCAATATGCATACCAAATGCACGGCAGGACGTATGATGGCGAATCCGGATGTTTTGTATTTGCTCGATGAACTGACCGGTGTATGAAGGTGGGCTATATATAGGGTCCTCTGGCTCACAAAGTGTTGTGCTAGGGTTTTGATCCAACGGTTAAGAAACCACCTCATCCAACGGCTCACAACAGCTCGAAAGAAACACACCGTAGCCCTGATCGAACGGCTCACAACAGCTCGAAAGAAACACACCCCGGATCCAACGACTCACAAGCGCTTTAAAGAAACACACGATCCGTGTGATTCTATCTGATTGGTCCAAACGAAACCCTAACCCATTTAGTCCCGGTTGGTGTCCCCAACCGGGACTAAAGGGATGTTTTCTTCTCGCTATATATGTATGCATTGCCACACCATTGGCATAAACACATACAAACTCACCACTCTCTCTCATGGCTTCTACCGTACCCACTCTAACATTCATCCAGGCGGAGGCACTTTCGGCCTCGAACTACCCCTGCCCGTGCGGCTACAACATTCCCGCCGGTTGGATGCTGAGCGCCGGAGGAGTGCCGGTCCCTCCTCTTCCTCAAGGTGTGGCGCGTCGGGCGGCCATCACGAACCACTACTATCACGAGCTCACGCCGGAGCAGCGGAGGAATCCCAGTTGGCATCCCGATAACCAGCATACTTGGGATGCCTTCTTCATCAATCGGCGTGAGAGGGCGCTCGCCAGGTATGAGGAGGACGGCCTGCCTCCTGGGAACTTTCACGAGGCCGGTCGTCGGCTATGGTGGTCCGGCCGGACTCTACAGAGCGTCATGGACTACATCAGGGCCGGCGATATCCCCCGCCTGCGGTACCCTCAGGTCCAGTCCTGGAGTCGTGATCCTCCGAGGGAGTGCAGAGCACCGTCAGACGATAGTGACGACGACGGCGGCGGCGACTACGACGACTACGAGTACATGTACTATAGGCCTAGGCAGGAGTATGACTAGCAGATATCAGATCATGCATCTATGCTCTCCATTTAGGTTTAGATCCACTCTAGCCATTATGTACTGCCTTTTTATCTATATATATTCAAGATGTGTGTGAATCTTTATGATTAGTTTTATTTTTCTGAATTTTCCGATATATTATTTGTATTTTTAAGATTTTAAAAAGAATTAGTTTTATTTTTCAAAATTTTCTGATATATTATTTGTACTTTACGATTGAAAAAAGGAAAAGTATTTGAAAAACCACCTTTAGTCGCGGTTCCTGTCACGAACCGGGACTAAAGGCTCTTTCCGCGCGGGAACGAAAACGCCGCGAAAATAATACCCCTTTAGTCCCGGTGGGGGACAGGAACCGCGACTAAAGGTCCGCGGGGGGGCCTTTAGTAGCGGTTGGTGTCCCCAACCGGGACTAAAGGCTGCCCCTATATATTCTCTGCCCCCAAAAATCCCCAAACACATCTCGTCTTCTCCGCGCCGCCCTCGCCGATTCCGTCTCCGGTTGCTGCCCGTCGCCCCCACCGATTCCGTCTCCGGTTGCTGCCCGCCGCCCTCGCCGATTCTGTCTCCGGTAGGTGCCCGCCCGTGCATTCTTGAGGATCTCTGGAGGACCGTGCACGACGATCGGAAACGACGACGACGGCCGTGGCCCCCGCCGGAGGATCTGTTTAGGGTTTGGCCGTGCCCGTGCGTGCGTGCTTGGCCATGCCCGTGCCGTGCCCGTGCCGTGGCCGTGGCCGTGGTCGTGGCCGTGGCCGTGCCGTGTTGCGTGGCCGTGGCCGTGGCCGTGCCGTGGTGCGTGGCCGAGTGGCCGTGGCCGTGCTCGCGGGGAGAGAGGAGAGTGGCGCCGTGGCCCTCGCCGGAGGAAGACGAAACAGAGACGCTGACGTCACGCTGACGTCACGGCCTGCGGGAGAGAAAAAAAACGCTCTTGGGCTGCACTCGGATTCTCAAAAAAAAAAAAAGTTGGGCTGCACTCTTTTTTTGCAAAGTTAAAATAAATCCTAAGTCAAAAAAAATTCCTAAGTCAAAAAATTTCCTACTAAGTTAAAATAAATCCTAAGTCAAAAAAATTCCTAAGTCAAAAGTTGGGCTGCACTCTTTTTTTGCAAAGTGCTAACCCTAAGTCTATAACCCTAAAAATATATTTGTACTAATATTTGCTAATTCTACTAACCCTAAATATTCCTAAGTCAAAAAAATAATGAAAATAAGTTTTAATTCAATAAATTCAGAATATTAAGTGTAATATACCAAAATGACCAGAAAAGCAAATGCAACGTAGCTATGGGGTTCTCCAAGTCATTTGAGAAACTAATCTTGGACACACCTCTAAAGTATGGTTTTCCCCCTCCGGTGGTCATCGTTCTTCCACCGGAGTGACATATGGCGGACAATTTGAGAAATAGGGTGTAATATTTGCTAAGTCTCCTATATACTTAATTAATTTTTACTATATGCATGTCTGCAGGAGTGACATATGGCGGACAATGGAGCCTTGCCGTATACGTATCAGGAGGCTGAAGGTATTATATACGGCATGATAGCCAACCAGAACCCTTAGGTGCCGGGCCCAGAAGATGAGCAACAAGACGATGTAGTCTCTTCTTATCTGAACCTTGATGATCAAGAACGTGGAGGAACGGACATTGTTGATGATGAAACATGTGAAGGAACGGACATTGTCGATGATCAAGGAGGTGAAGAAATGGACATTGATGACGGAGGTCAACCGTCGACAAACGATGATCTCCAATTGCAAAGAACAACCACCTCCGGCGAGGTATATATATATATATACATTGGGACTCTCGTGATACAAACTTACTGAAATGTGAATACATATGCACTAACGCGCGCGACTCTCTTTCTTATTTTAGCCCTCGGCCGGATCTAGTATGACAAAGCGTGGCAAATCCAAGTCGATGAAAGATGGAGAAACATATACCATCGAATCAGTCAGTGAAATCGGCAAGCCCCTACAGCACACCACAAAGTTTATCAACCAATGCGGAGTCATTGTTAGAGATACCGTCCCGATCACCGTCCAGGAATGGAAGGAGCCAAAGAAAGCACGTGTTGGTTTCACTTATGTCGACAAGAGAACGAAAAAGATTATGTTTAGAAAGCTTATTGCACATTTCATTCTACCTCCGGAATACAACAAAAAAGATGAATTCGGTGAGGACGTTCCGGGTGGACGTCAGAGGAGGAGGATAGTCAAAGAGTTCGCTTTTCAGAAGATGGCCGAAGCATTCCGGAACTTCAACAAAAATTGTTCCGTGAATATGTCAGCAAGGGCAAGACTCCGATTTTCACTGGACAACATGAGAAACTGAGAGATGATTGGACAGAATTTGTGACGCAACATAAATCGGAGCATTTCAAGGAAATATCGGCAAAAAATAAGGCTAATGCGGAAAAGAAACAGTACCATCATGTTATGGGGCCAGGAGGATACCGCGTTTCGGCGCCTAAGTGGCAGGCAATGGAGGACGGCCTGAGGGCAAGAGGAATTCGTCTAGGTACAGAGGGATGGGACGAAAGAGCCAAAATGTGGTGGTACGGGCATGGGGGATCGCTAGACCCGGAGACAGGGGAGTGTGTTACGGCTGCACGGGATCAACAATGTGAACACGTAAAAACCTGAACCTGCGTAATTAACCTGAAAGTTGTAAGCCCGTGAGGAAATTCCCACAGCAGCACCAACAGGTTCGCAACTGGAGCCGAACCTCCAGGCCTCCAGATCGGGGCCCCTCCGACCACTACTGGCCTCTGAGATGTGGCGCGCGCCAAAACCAAGCGGCACAAGACAGCGAGCGCGATTAAGAAGAGGGGGGAGCAGGAGTGGCTCGACGCCGAGGAGGCTGACTACCGCCGTGTCTGGGAACAAGGCGGGTTCTTTCTCATTCTCTTTTTTTGTTGTTGGATTGAGGCCGAGATACCAGAGGAGGAGCTCCCTCCGAAGGCGGGGCTAGTCAGGGAGGCGCGTAGGAGGCACGCAGGCTCGTCGGCAGGGAGGCGGAGGAAGATCTCTTCGACGAGCTCGTTCGGGAGCGCCGCCGCCGGCGTCGCGCACTATGCTGTGTCAATGCTGCTCGATCCAAACCGCACCACCACCTACCTGAATCTTCTCACGCGCTCAAGGAAGATGCGGGCGCACCTACTGGAACCCCGTCCACGTGCGGCACCGGTTCCTCGTCCGGGAAGAAGAGGTTGAGTTATTATGGCGGGAGTAGAGAAGATTTTTCAAAACATTACGTGTTCACATTGTTGATCCCGCGCGCAGGTTCAGGTTTTTACGTGTTCACATTGTTGATCCCGTGCAGCCGTATACTCTCTTTCCCGTGCCCCTGCTCCCCACACCCCACAATCACTTTTCCTCCCCGTGTCAGTACTCCTTCCTCATGTCAGTATTCCTCCCGTGTGTCACTATTCCTCCTTCGTAGCAGTAGCCTACGTGGTGGGCAATGGGATGGTGGATTTCTGTCGTGGTGGCATGCAGGTCAAACATGGGATTATCAAAGAATGAACGTTTCTGCCATGGTGGCATGCATCAAGGAGGGCCGCATCGGCCGCGGGAAACGGCCATGCTTGGGCTGCGGTATTCACGGCCTCAGCAAGTTCTTAACTATGCAACCAAATAGACGAAATTAACGAGATGAAGAGTAACAAAAGAAGAAGCGAGAAGTTGATGTGGCCACTACTGGAGCGAGAACTACAGGCCAGGGTCATTCGCCAGACGGAGGACCTCTGCACACCGTCGAGCATCACGCGCTCAAGGAAGATGCGGGCGCACCTACTGGAACCCCGTCCACGTGCGACACCGGTTCCTCGTCCGGGAAGAAGAGGTTGAGTGCCGATGGTGATGGCGATGATGAGGAGCCCATCTGGGAACTGTCCCTTAGCTCCATCTACGGATATTTTAAATTTTTAAAAAATCTGCTGCTTTTTCCAGCGCGTGGTATGCCACCGTCCTCATTTTCTCCCAGCAGGGCGGCGGCTGGTGTGCCGTGAATGCGTGAGGAAGTTATCTGCGGGAGTGGCCCGAGCATGCCCGTCGAAGCCGCACGGTTGACACCATCAAACAACGAAGAAGCGATCTGGGCTCCGGCAGCAAGGAGGGCCACGCCGGCCGCGCGAATCGACTGGGCCACACCATCTCCAGCCCGGCCTTCCATCATCGGCTCCACGACTTCCACAGGGCGCCCCCCAAACTAGGCCTCCACAACTGGGATGAAGACCGAATCTCCCGCTTCATACCGTACAACTCCCTCTCAACGAGCCAGCGTCGCTCCTATGCGCCTCCCTCACCAGCAAGGACTTGGGCCACACCATCTCAAGCCTCGCCTTCCGTCGCCGGCTCCGCACACAACCAGCTGTTGACTCGATTATCTGATCGATTCGAGGAAGCGGGAAGTTATTCTTGGGACAGTGCTTGTTCAGAGACGTGTAGTCGAGGATTCAGTGTTTTTCTTTGGGACGAGCACTGGGTTTGCTAACCAAGTGGAAATCTTGATCTCCCAGATGAAGTTTGCTCGATCGATTTCCTCTCTGACTGCCAGGCGCTTGGGCTCGGAGAGGCGGCGAGTCATTTGCTTGACGGGCTTGGAATCTGGGTACACTTCTAATGAGCGCTCGGCAAACTCTCTGGGAATTCCGGGCATATTTGCTGGCTGCCAGGAAAAAATTTCCTAGTACTCATGGAGCAGTTCCACGAGTACACAGCCAGCTGTTGAGTCGATTATCTGATCGATTCGAGGAAGCGGGAAGTTATCCTTGGGACAGTGCTTGTTCAGAGACGTGTAGTCGAGGATTCAGTGTTTTTCTTTGGGACGAGCACTGGGTTTGCTAACCATGTGGAAATCTTGATCTCCCAGATGAAGTTTGCTCGATCGATTTCCTCTCTGACTGCCAGGCGCTTAGGCTCGGAGAGGCGGCGAGTCATTTGCTTGACGGGCTTGGAATCTGGGTACACTTCTAATGAGCGCTCGGCAAACTCTCTGGGAATTCCGGGCATATTTGCTGGCTGCCAGGTAAAAATTTCCTAGTACTCATGGAGCAGTTCCAAATGAGAATGTCATCTATAAACACCACGACAAACTGGTCCAGGTATTCCATGAACACCTTATTCATGAGATTCATGAAGTAGGCAGGTGCGTTGGTCAGACCAAAATACATTATGGTGTACTCATACAACCCGTAACGAGTGGTGAAAGCGGTCTTGGGAATATCTGTCTCACGGACCTTCAATTGGTGATAACCCGTTCGAAGATCAATCTTTGAGAATATTCTGGCCCCATTTAACTGGTCAAACAGGTCTTCTATTTTGGGCAACGGGTACTTGTTCTTGATGGTCACATCATTCAACCTGCGGTAATCCACACATAAACGATAGGGTTAGGGGCCGACTGTAATTCACATCGTAGATGGCTATTAACCTTGGTGTTCTTGTGTGCTTGGGCAACACCACCAATAGGTACATGCGTCCGGCCAGCACCACCCCGCCCTCAGGTACATGCGTCTGGCCTTCCTCTCTCTTTGCTCACCACGTTCGGAAATAATACGAACCGAGTGATTTCAGAATACACTTTGTCTATCTCATCTGCATGCGTAATTAACCTGAAAGTTGTAAGCCCGTGAGGAAATTCCCACAGCAGCACCAACAGGTTCGCAACTGGAGCCGAACCTCCAGGCCTCCAGATCGGGGCCCCTCCGACCACTACTGGCCTCTGAGATGTGGCGCGCGCCAAAACCAAGCGGCGCAAGACGGCGAGCGCGATTAAGAAGAGGGGGAGCAGGAGCGGCTCGACGCCGAGGAGGCTGACTACCGCCGTGTCTGGGAACAAGGCGGGTTCTTTCTCATTCTCTTTTTTTGTTGTTGGATTGAGGCCGAGATACCAGAGGAGGAGCTCCCTCCGAAGGCGGGGCTGGTCAGGGAGGCGTGTAGGAGGCACGCAGGCTCGTCAGGAGGGAGGCGGAGGAAGATCTCTTCGACGAGCTCGTTCGGGAGCGCCGCCGCCGGCGTCGCGCACTGCTGTGTGTGTCAATGCTGCTCGATCCAAACCGCACCACCACCTACCTGAATCTTCTCACGCGCTCAAGGAAGATGCGGGCGCACCTACTGGAACCCCGTCCACGTGCGGCACCGGTTCCTCGTCCGGGAAGAAGAGGTTGAGTTATTATGGCGGGAGTAGAGAAGATTTTTCAAAACATTACGTGTTCACATTGTTGATCCCGCGAGCAGGTTCAGGTTTTTACGTGTTCACTTTGTTGATCCCGTGCAGCCGTATACTCCCTTTCCCGTGCCCCTGCTCCCCACACCCCACAATCACTTTTCCTCCCCCGTGTCAGTACTCCTTCCTCATGTCAGTATTCCTCCCGTGTGTCACTATTCCTCCTTCGTAGCAGTAGCCTACGTGGTGGGCAATGGGATGGTGGATTTCTGTGTGGTGGCATGCAGGTCAAACATGGGATTATCAAAGAATGAACGTTTTTGCCCTGGTGGCATGCAGCAAGGAGGGCCGCATCGGCCGCGGGAAACGGCCATGCTTGGGCTGTGGTATTCACGGCCTCAGCAAGTTCTTAACTATGCAACCAAATAGACGAAATTAACGAGATGAAGAGTAACAAAAGAAGAAGCGAGAAGTTGATGTGGCCACTACTGGAGCGAGAACTACAGGCTAGGGTCATTCGCCAGACGGAGGACCTCTGCACACCGTCGAGCATCACGCGCTCAAGGAAGATGCGGGCGCACCTACTGGAACCCCGTCCACGTGCGACACCGGTTCCTCGTCCGGGAAGAAGAGGTTGAGTGCCGATGGTGATGGCGATGATGAGGAGCCCTTCTGGGAACTGTCCCTTAGCTCCATCTACGGATATTTTAAATTTTTAAAAAATCTGCTGCTTTTTCCAGCGCGTGGTATGCCACCGTCCTCATTTTCTCCCAGCAGGGCGGCGGCTGGTGTGCCGTGAATGCGTGAGGAAGTTATCTGCGGGAGTGGCCCGAGCACGCCCGTCGAAGCCGCACGGTTGACACCATCAAACAACGAAGAAGCGATCTGGGCTCCGGCAGCAAGGAGGGCCACGCCGGCCGCGCGAATCGACTGGGCCACACCATCTCCAGCCCGGCCTTCCATCATCGGCTCCACGACCTCCACAGGGCGCCCCCCAAACTAGGCCTCCACAACTGGGATGAAGACCGAATCTCCCGCTTCATACCGTACAACTCCCTCAACGAGCCAGCGTCGCTCCTATGCGCCTCCCTCACCAGCAAGGACTTGGGCCACACCATCTCAAGCCTCGCCTTCCGTCGCCGGCTCCGCACACAGCCAGCTGTTGACTCGATTATCTGATCGATTCGAGGAAGCGGGAAGTTATCCTTGGGACAGTGCTTGTTCAGAGACGTGTAGTCGAGGATTCAGTGTTTTTCTTTGGGACGAGCACTGGGTTTGCTAACCAAGTGGAAATCTTGATCTCCCAGATGAAGTTTGCTCGACCGATTTCCTCTCTGACTGCCAGGCGCTTGGGCTCGGAGAGGCGGCGAGTCATTTGCTTGACGGGCTTGGAATCTGGGTACACTTCTAATGAGCGCTCGGCAAACTCTCTGGGAATTCCGGGCATATTTGCTGGCTGCCAGGAAAAAATTTCCTAGTACTCATGGAGCAGTTCCACGAGTACACAGCCAGCTGTTGAGTCGATTATCTGATCGATTCGAGGAAGCGGGAAGTTATCCTTGGGAAGTGCTTGTTCAGAGACGTGTAGTCGAGGATTCAGTGTTTTTCTTTGGGACGAGCACTGGGTTTGCTAACCAAGTGGAAATCTTGATCTCCCAGATGAAGTTTGCTCGATCGATTTCCTCTCTGACTGCCAGGCGCTTGGGCTCGGAGAGGCGGCGAGTCATTTGCTTGACGGGCTTGGAATCTGGGTACACTTCTAATGAGCGCTCGGCAAACTTTCTGGGAATTCCGGGCATATTTGCTGGCTGCCAGGTAAAAATTTCCTAGTACTCATGGAGCAGTTCCAAATGAGAATGTCATCTATAAACACCACGACAAACTGGTCCAGGTATTCCATGAACACATTATTCATGAGATTCATGAAGTAGGCAGGGGCGTTGGTCAGACCAAAAGACATTATGGTGTACTCATACAACCCGTAACGAGTGGTGAAAGCGGTCTTGGGAATATCTGTCTCACGGACCTTCAATTGGTGATAACCCGTTCGAAGATCAATCTTTGAGAATATTCTGGCCCCATTTAACTGGTCAAACAGGTCTTCTATTTTGGGCAACGGGTACTTGTTCTTGATGGTCACATCATTCAACCTGCGGTAATCCACATAAACGATAGGGTTAGGGGCCGACTGTAATTCACATCGTAGATGGCTATTAACCTTGGTGTTCTTGTGTGCTTGGGCAACACCACCAATAGGTACATGCGTCCGGCCAGCACCACCCCGCCCTCAGGTACATGCGTCTGGCCTTCCTCTCTCTTTGCTCACCACGTTCGGAAATAATACGAACCGAGTGATTTCAGAATACACTTTGTCTATCTCATCTGCATGCGTAATTAACCTGAAAGTTGTAAGCCCGTGAGGAAATTCCCATAGCAGCACCAACAGGTTCGCAACTGGAGCCGAACCTCCAGGCCTCCAGATCGGGGCCCCTCCGACCACTACTGGCCTCTGAGATGTGGCGCGCGCCAAAACCAAGCGGCGCAAGACGGCGAGCGCGATTAAGAAGAGGGGGGAGCAGGAGCGGCTCGACGCCGAGGAGGCTGACTACCGCCGTGTCTGGGAACAAGGCGGGTTCTTTCTCATTCTCTTTTTTTGTTGTTGGATTGAGGCCGAGATACCAGAGGAGGAGCTCCCTCCGAAGGCGGGGCTGGTCAGGGAGGCGCGTAGGAGGCACGCAGGCTCGTCGGGAGGGAGGCGGAGGAAGATCTCTTCGACGAGCTCGTTCGGGAGCGCCGCCGCCGGCGTCGCGCACTGTGTTGTGTCAATGCTGCTCGATCCAAACCGCACCACCACCTACCTGAATCTTCTCACGCGCTCAAGGAAGATGCGGGCGCACCTACTGGAACCCCGTCCACGTGCGGCACCGGTTCCTCGTCCGGGAAGAAGAGGTTGAGTTATTATGGCGGGAGTAGAGAAGATTTTTCAAAACATTACATGTTCACATTGTTGATCCCGCGAGCAGGTTCAGGTTTTTACGTGTTCACATTGTTGATCCCGTGCAGCCGTATACTCCCTTTCCCGTGCCCCTGCTCCCCACCCCACAATCACTTTTCCTCCCCCGTGTCAGTACTCCTTCCTCATGTCAGTATTCCTCCCGTGTGTCACTATTCCTCCTTCGTAGCAGTAGCCTACGTGGTGGGCAATGGGATGGTGGATTTCTGTCGTGGTGGCATGCAGGTCAAACATGGGATTATCAAAGAATGAACGTTTCTGCCCTGGTGGCATGCAGCAAGGAGGGCCGCATCGGCCGCGGGAAACGGCCATGCTTGGGCTGCGGTATTCACGGCCTCAGCAAGTTCTTAACTATGCAACCAAATAGACGAAATTAACGAGATGAAGAGTAACAAAGAAGAAGCGAGAAGTTGATGTGGCCACTACTGGAGCGAGAACTATAGGCCAGGGTCATTCGCCAGACGGAGGACCTCTGCACACCGTCGAGCATCACGCGCTCAAGGAAGATGCGGGCGCACCAACTGGAACCCCGTCCACGTGCGACACCGGTTCCTCGTCCGGGAAGAAGAGGTTGAGTGCCGATGGTGATGGCGATGATGAGGAGCCCATCTGGGAACTGTCCCTTAGCTCCATCTACGGATATTTTAAATTTTTAAAAAATCTGCTGCTTTTTCCAGCGCGTGGTATGCCACCGTCCTCATTTTCTCCCAGCAGGGCGGCGGCTGGTGTGCCGTGAATGCGTGAGGAAGTTATCTGCGGGAGTGGCCCGAGCACGCCCGTCGAAGCCGCACGGTTGACACCATCAAACAACGAAGAAGCGATCTGGGCTCCGGCAGCAAGGAGGGCCACGCCGGCCGCACGAATCGACTGGGCCACACCATCTCCAGCCCGGCCTTCCATCATCGGCTCCACGACTTCCACAGGGCGCCCCCCAAACTAGGCCTCCACAACTGGGATGAAGACCGAATCTCCCACTTCATACCGTACAACTCCCTCTCAACGAGCCAGCGTCGCTCCTATGCGCCTCCCTCACCAGCAAGGACTTGGGCCACACCATCTCAAGCCTCGCCTTCTGTCGCCGGCTCCGCACACAGCCAGCTGTTGACTCGATTATCTGATCGATTCGAGGAAGCGGGAAGTTATCCTTGGGACAGTGCTTGTTCAGAGACGTGTAGTCGAGGATTCAGTGTTTTTCTTTGGGACGAGCACTGGGTTTGCTAACCAAGTGGAAATCTTGATCTCCCAGATGAAGTTTGCTCGATCGATTTCCTCTCTGACTGCCAGGCGCTTGGGCTCGGAGAGGCGGCGAGTCATTTGCTTGACGGGCTTGGAATCTGGGTACACTTCTAATGAGCGCTCGACAAACTCTCTGGGAATTCCGGGCATATTTGCTGGCTGCCAGGAAAAAATTTCCTAGTACTCATGGAGCAGTTCCACGAGTACACAACCAGCTGTTGAGTCGATTATCTGATCGATTCGAGGAAGCGGGAAGTTATCCTTGGGACAGTGCTTGTTCAGAGACGTGTAGTCGAGGATTCAGTGTTTTTCTTTGGGACGAGCACTGGGTTTGCTAACCAAGTGGAAATCTTGATCTCCCAGATGAAGTTTGCTCGATCGATTTCCTCTCTGACTGCCAGGCGCTTGGGCTCGGAGAGGCGGCGAGTCATTTGCTTGACGGGCTTGGAATCTGGGTACACTTCTAATGAGCGCTCGGCAAACTCTCTGGGAATTCCGGGCATATTTGCTGGCTGCCAGGTAAAAATTTCCTAGTACTCATGGAGCAGTTCCAAATGAGAATGTCATCTATAAACACCACGACAAACTGGTCCAGGTATTCCATGAACACCTTATTCATGAGATTCATGAAGTAGGCAGGGGCGTTGGTCAGACCAAAAGACATTATGGTGTACTCATACAACCCGTAACGAGTGGTGAAAGCGGTCTTGGGAATATCTGTCTCACGGACCTTCAATTGGTGATAACCCGTTCGAAGATCAATATTTGAGAATATTCTGGCCCCATTTAACTGGTCAAACAGGTCTTCTATTTTGGGCAACGGGTACTTGTTCTTGATGGTCACATCATTCAACCTGCGGTAATCCACACATAAACGATAGGGTTAGGGGCCGACTGTAATTCACATCGTAGATGGCTATTAACCTTGGTGTTCTTGTGTGCTTGGGCAACACCACCAACAGGTACATGCGTCCGGCCAGCACCACCCCCCCTCAGGTACATGCGTCTGGCCTTCCTCTCTCTTTGCTCACCACGTTCGGAAATAATACGAACCGAGTGATTTCAGAATACACTTTGTCTATCTCATCTGCATGCGTAATTAACCTGAAAGTTGTAAGCCCGTGAGGAAATTCCCACAGCAGCACCAACATGTTCGCAACTGGAGCCGAACCTCCAGGCCTCCAGATCGGGGCCCCTCCGACCACTACTGGCCTATGTGATGTGGCGCGCGCCAAAACCAAGCGGCGCAAGACGGCGAGCGCGATTAAGAAGAGGGGGGAGCAGGAGCGGCTCGACGCCGAGGAGGCTGACTACCGTCGTGTCTGGGAACAAGGCGGGTTCTTTCTCATTCTCTTTTTTTGTTGTTGGATTGAGGCCGAGATACCAGAGGAGGAGCTCCCTCCGAAGGCGGGGCTGGTCAGGGAGGCGCGTAGGAGGCACGCAGGCTCGTCGGGAGGGAGGCGGAGGAAGATCTCTTCGACGAGCTCATTCGGGAGCGCCGCCGCCGGCGTCGCGCACTGTGCTGTGTCAATGCTGCTCGATCCAAACCGCACCACCACCTACCTGAATCTTCTCACGCGCTCAAGGAAGATGCGGGCGCACCTACTGGAACCCCGACTTCTACTCATGCGCTTCTCACTCCACACTCCACAGTGTTCCACTCCACTGCCAAG
This sequence comes from Alopecurus myosuroides, assembly GCA_028641055.1. Taxonomy (NCBI): domain Eukaryota; kingdom Viridiplantae; phylum Streptophyta; class Magnoliopsida; order Poales; family Poaceae; genus Alopecurus; species Alopecurus myosuroides. Next base: position 24,392 of record JAPCYS010002152.1, read on the forward strand.
TTCCAACGAGACCGTGTTCCCCTCAATCTCACGCAGGTGGAGCTGCTCCTGCTTGCCGGAGCACCACCGTCTTGCTCCCGCACGCAGGTGAGCGAAATGGGACAATCTTGGCTTGCGCAATGCGCTCTCGTCAGTTTTTTATTTACTGTTTCCAGAAAATCTCCTTTATTGTATTTGCATGCATGTTTCAATCTCGTAACGGTTTGTTCTTGCGCCGAATTTGGTGCTCAATCCAGATTCTTTCGTCCATCTCATTGAGAAAATGATTAATCTGCTGCTGCTGTTCTATTTTTAGTTTCTCGGGAAGCTGACCCGACGGAGAACCCACCGCCGTCGCTGGACCATCGCTGATCCAAATTTCACCCTTTTTCACTTCTTGCTTGCTTGAAAAGGAATCGCGAATGTAACCAAATTATTTCTCCCTGGTTAATATAAGCAAGTTAAAAATAAATAACATTCAGTGTATGTTTCTTACCCTAGTGGTGCGTGCCTCCTTCTCCTGAGCCGCGCGTCCCCCTTCCGCCATTGCCCATTGACAGGTCCGTGCCGCCAGAAGTCGCCGATGCATAGTCACCTCCTATACAGCGGACACATTCCTCCTCCGCTCATCGCCGATGCGCGAACTCTCCAATCCGCCGCCGCTGAAATCCGGGGATAGAATGGTACAGCAGAAAACGAAGCTTGGTAGGAGGAGGACTTCGGGAGCGGCGGTTCCGGCGATAAGATCGATCTAGGTACAGCAGAAAACGAAGCTTGGTAGGAGGAGGACTTCGGGAGCGGCGGTTCCGGCGATGACATCGATCTACTGTTTTCGAGACGATGGGGGACTGTCGGACTGGGAGGCTGGGAGAGCCGAGCGGGGAGTGTGCTGCGACTGCGAGCTTGTCTATCTTTTTTTTGATGACCTGAGAGCTTGCCTGTCAGCCTGTGCGTACTGGAGACGAGAAGACGACGGAGGAGGCACGCGTGCCAAATACAACCAATTACTACATAACCTTGCTAGGCTACCCTCCTCGTTAGCCATCCAGGCGTGCATACGATACTAGGCCATTGGATCGATCTAGGCCATTGGATCGTGTGAACAGTGTTTGTTTTCACCCCACCGGTGATTTTCTGCCATTGGATGCGGTAGTTTTCTTTTTCACTTCTTGCTTGCCTGAAAAGGAATCACGAATGTAACCAAATTATTTCTCCCTGGTTAATATAAGCAAGTTAAAAAATAAATAACATTCAGTGTATGTTTCTTACCCTAGTGGTGCGCGTCTCCTCCTCCTGAGCCGCGCGCCCCCCTTCCGCCATTGCCCATTGACAGGTCCGCACCGCCAGAAGTCGCCGATGCATAGTCACCTCCTGTACAGCGGACACATTCCTCCTCCGCTCATCGCCGATGCGCGAACTCTCCAATCCGCCGCCGCTGAAATTCGAGACGATGGGGACTGCCGAACTGGGAGGCTGGGAGAGCCAAGCGGGGAGTGTGCTGTGACTGCGACCTTGCCTGTCAGCCTTTGCGTACTAGAGACGAGAAGACGACAGAGGAGGCACGCGTGCCTAATACAACCGATTACTACATAACCTTGCTAGGCTACCCTCCACAGCCATCTAGGCGTGCACGCGATTCTAGGCCATTGGATCGTGTGAACAGTGTTCGTTTTCACCCCACCGGTGGTTTTTTTTTTCGCGGGCCAGCCCAGGTACGAACATCTAAAATATCAGTAAATGAAGCCGTAACTCTTAGCTAACTTTTATTGACTTCTACTCATGCGCTTCTCACTCCACACTCCACAGTGTTCCACTCCACTGCCAAGTTCCAACGAGACCGTGTTCCCCTCAATCTCACGCAGGTGGAGCTGCTCCTGCTTGCCGGAGCACCACCGTCTTGCTCCCGCATGCAGGTGAGCGAAATGGGACAATCTTGGCTTGCGCAATGCGCTCTCGTCAGTTTTTTATTTACTGTTTCCAGAAAATCTCCTTTATTTTATTTGCATGCATGTTTCAATCTCGTAACAGTTTGTTCTTGCGCCGAATCTGGTGCTCAATCCATATCCTTTCGTCCATCTCATTGAGAAAATGATTAATCTGCTGCTGCTATTCTATTTTTAGTTTCTCGGGAAGCTGACCCGACGGAGAACCCACCGCCGTCGCTGGACCATCGCTGATCCAAATTGCCTGGCCTTAGCTACTGCCTGTGAGGCTGTGACCTGCCTGAGGTTTGTTTGGTTGCTAGCCTGAGAAATCTGCCCGTGCAATGCCTCAGATTCTCTCCTACTCCATCTCATCGTGCCTCTCCTATTCCATCAGAGGAGAAAAACCAAGAAATCGATCCATGAAGGGGGTGGCTGCCGACGGGGAACTACTCGAGCGTGCAGATCCGGTGGCCGGCTACTTCAAGATCTACTGAAATTTTGAAGCATTGCTCTACTCGTGTTCCGGTCAAGTTGGCTCATTGCAACTTTTTCCTCCTCCGATTCCATCCTTTTCTAGCTCCCCGTGACTGTGTGGTAAATCTTGTTTCGGAGTACACAATCCCTTGTTCTTTCTTCTTTTTCCTCTCTCTCTTTTCTTTTTTCAAACGAGAGATGAATCCGTAGTGCTAGTCCTCGGTAAAAACAAGTAATTGTTGAAAAATAAGTTGCTGAACTTGTAGGCTTTTCCATGGTTCGGTCTTACATTAGTCTAATATAATTTACATTTTTTGCTTTGGTTCTGGTTCTTGTGGGAACGAAGGATATGAAATAATCATGTTCATATTTCTTTTACTCAGATGGATCTATGTGTATGCATGTTTCAATCTCGTAACAGTTTGTTCTTGCGCCGAATCTGGTGCTCAATCCATGCCGAACTGGGAGGCTGGGATCCATGCCGAACTGGGAGGCTGGGAGAGCCAAGCGGGGAGTGTGCTGTGACTGCGAGCTTGCCTATTTTTTTTTGACGACCTGAGAGCTTGCCTGTCAGCCTTTGCGTACTGGAGACGAGAACATAACTCCTCTTTTTTTTTGCCGCTGTGGGCTTCCCCCCTCCCCCCCGCCCGCCGCTGGAATCGGAGACATTTTCTTCCCTGCTTCTTTTTGCCGTTCTGGGCTTGCCCTCCCGCCCGCCGATGGACCTGCTGTTGTTTGTCCTTCTTCCCGTCTGCCCCCTTTTTCTCCGGCTTCCCGCCGGCCTGTCGCCCCCATACATGGACCCGTCGCCCCCATCCATGGAGGCGTCAAGCTAGTAGGGGTACCCCCGGTACACTCTTCGCCTTCTTCTTCATTTTACCGGCACTAATTTCATTATCACGTGCATGCGTGCACATACCAATTTAGACCGGCAGCCACTGAGTTCAGAGCTTCATGCTGTCCAGCTACAGCTAGCCTGCACAATCTAGAGTGCTCTATTCACCTTACGTGCTAAGGAAATAAAAACTGGACAGATAAATAAAAGACCATGCCGGCCCTTTGGCTGATTGTGACGCCTGGCGACACGGCGTTCTCGGAGGATATTCCGCTCTGCCTCTTATCCAGTCCACTCCTCGATCGTAAGAACTTGGAGGCCGGAGCACCTCGATCGTGGGCGTCGCTCCTCTCCCCAGTGCACAGTGCAGGTACTTAAATCAGCCTAGCTCCTGATGTTGGGAATGTCCGAAATGGATCAGCATCGGTGGTAGCTGCGGGTGTCTGGGTTCATTGGGAGGCATACAACATTAGGTTCTGGGTGTTAGTTCAGCATTCAGCAAGATCACAAGGCATCATCAGCAGCAGCAAGAGGCACCAGCCTCTTCTTCTTTTAAATTCTACTACCAGCTGCTTGAGGACTGCCTCTGTGTCAGTAAAGGTTTCCGCGAACTACTACCCCCAGTACAAAGAAGAAAAGTAAGGCATCGATCAAGACAAAATACAAGTCAGATCAAAATTCCAAGAAGAAGAAGCGATTGGGAAAACTACTGCTCCGTTAAGGAAAGGATTGCATCACTGGAAATTCACATATAAAATTGAAGCTTAAATATGCAATTATGCAATTATTTTGTACTACGGTTGGCCACCTTACACGCATACAAGGAAGGAGACTAGATCCATGGAGTACAAGTGACAATTGTCTGGTCGGTACAGTTTAAGAGACAATTGTCTAGTCTAGTTTTGAGATTCCTTGGACTCTCTAATCTTTGCCTCGAACTTGCCGCCCCGTTGCCGGGACAAGCTGCGGAACTTGGGCTAGACATCATCGTCGGTCGGCTCGACCGGGAACTGCATCAACGAGGATACACCATCGCCGTCGTCCATAGGAGCGGGAAGCTTTGAAGTTTGTTTTGGTTGTCCGGCCGCGTATCTTGACAACTGAAGTACCTCCTCCCCGGGAAGTCACACCACGAAATGAATATTCCGGCCTTCTCATCGCAAAGGCAGTTCACGTCTTCCTTGTGGTCCAATGGATTGTGGTGGTAGGGTACTGGCGACGGCCTTCTGAATGCCCTCACTGGGGACGACCGTGGCTGGAAGGACGCCGGGGACGTGGATGGAAGGACACCCGGGAACAGCTCTCCCTCTCCCGCGACCACGGCTTCCTGATATGGCTCTTTGTAGTTACTGCAGAAAGAGGAACCTTAACTGAAGGTTCAGGAACCCTGCACCTAAAATTTGTGCAACCGAGATTGCAAAGAAATCCCCCAATTCAGCGCCACTGGCAAATCACCGAGATTGGGCCAATCTATCGCGAAAGGGCGGGAGGAACCCTAACTGAAGGTTCAGGAACCCTTCACCCTGCACATAAAATTTGTGCAACCGAGATTGCAAAGAAATCCCCTAATTCTGTATTCAGTGCCTTAGCAATGGATGGCATGTCAAATGGAGTTGAACTCAAAACTCAGAATGGTGCATCAGTTTCAGCAGTATCAGCCACAAAGCTGGGTAGATTTCTTTGTGTTATTAGTCATATATATAGCACTTAATCATTTGGTTTAGAGTGCAGCAAGTACTCTTTGTGCTGACACTCTATGATCAACATAAATCTTCAGGTGTTGAGGAAAGGAAGTTGGGGAGGAGGAAGAGGAACCTAGCTCCTATTGGACACGCATTGCATTAAACCAGCCAGCGTCTTCCCGAGGTGGCGAGGAAGAAGAGGGAGGAGCAGGAGTGTCTCGATGCGAAGGAGGCCGCCGACTACCGCCGTGTCTGGGACCTGGTCATCTGCCCGGCTCTGTCCCTCCTCGAGGTACATATCCCAGAGAAGCACAGGGTTCTCTACCCCCACCAGCGCCGGTTGAAGAGATGAAGCTGTCTGGTCCGTGTTCCCCTCGTCATCAGCCTGAGGACATGTTACAACTAATTGATGCTTCCAGGTTTATATGTGAGGAGGAAGAGGAACCTAGCTCCTATTGGACACGCATTGCATTAAACCAGCCAGCTCCTTCCCGAGGTGGCGAGGAAGAAGATGGAGGAGCAGGAGCAGCTCTACGCGGAGGAGGCCGCCGATTACCGCCGTGTCTAGGACCTAGGTTTGTCCTACACCCTGAAGTTCAAAACCAAAAATCACTTGACACCTGCACCTCTATTTTTGCAAGGAAAAAATGAGTGAATAAATCAGAAAAAACAAACACAGAAAAAACAGGAAGAAAACTCTCCGAAAAACACTAGAAGAAAGGCGTAAATGGGCCCGGTCCAACCCATGAAACACGCGAGCGCGCTGTATTAAGTCGCGCAAATCCCCCGCCGGCGACAGAGACCAAATCGACCTTTGCGGCGGCGGGGAGCAGCAGCGGCCAGCGGCCGACGGTGTTGGGAGAGTTCTGGCCGAACTGGGTGTCGAGCAGGGCTAGGGGCGACGGGCAAGCAAGGGGCGGCGGCGGACCGGGCATCAACAACTCGCGACAAAGGCGCCGGCGGTTGCACGGCGAGCATGCGGCTGTCCCGCCTATCTAGGGCTCGAGGCGGCCAGGCCGGAGGCAGCGCTAGTCAGTCTAGTCTAGCATGGGCGTATACTGTAGAATTCTGTGAAAAAAAGAATTCTGTGAAAAAATTGAAGGTATGTGAACCATCACGTTACCTTTCGCTTTGTAGTACATCTTATTTTTGCCCAGCTTTATTAATAAAAATGAAAAATTCGATTTCTTGTAAAGAGAAAGTCAATGCTCCTATTAGTTCCTCATAAAAAATATTTCTGGGGGCAACGCAATTCCAACCGATCGATAATTTGTGTAGCAAGAGCATTAGGCCAGATGGAGAATAAGAAGATGGATAAGATAAGAATCAATGATTTATCAGCTCACATCTAGCCAGCGATGGAAAGCCTGTGTGCAGCATTCTCGTCCTCCTCCTAAACGGCGCTTTATGACTTTGACTCCGAGCAGACTTTGCTCGCTTGTCTTTCTCCGAGCAAAACAACTAAGCAAGAGGTGACCCCTCCCTCTCCTCGGGATGTCTTACTTCTCAGCACAGTCGGATCCGTGCCATGGGTTTCCTCGCCGTCGCCGAGCTCCCCAGCTATCATTTTTGTCACTCCCCTAGCTGGACTATCCTTGTGAGAAAGCTTGATCTCCTTCCCTCCGACATCTTGTACATTATCTTTCTACTTCCGGCGGTGGCCTCCATCTCCTAGCTGCATATCATGCGTGTAGCCTGCCAATCGACATACCAACTGGATGTACAACTGGCAAGAGCTTCATCGACCATGCATACGCATGGGATAAGGACAATGGCCATTGTTAGGTAGGTTTATGTGGCTATCTGTGTTTGAATTGTGGTTAAACCAAAGGTCCGAAGTATCTGCCCAGCTGCGGCTGTTCAAATTTCTTTGATAATCCCGTATATGACATGCATGCCACCATGCGAAACAAATTTGGGCTAATTTGAAGAAGGTCGAAAAAATCACAAACTTACGAAAGGGCCGTTTGGTCTCACCCAAGCCACTTTTTGTATGAAAGTGATTTTTTTGACCTTCTCCGAATTAACTCAAATTTTACATACATGATCTCCTCTTTTACATCAAACATGAACAAACTGGGAGTCATCTACCCTGAGCTGATAACTCTCATCGGGCTGATATCGTTCATGCTCTCTCGCGATGCCGTGTGGACCTGCGTCCTTGCCATGCGCTTCTATTGATGGACTGGAGGACGGGCACATTCAGCTACGAACTTGTTGAGATTCAACGAGGTACTACAAATTCAAAACATTTAATTTTTGTGTGAAACCCTCGCATTCTCTCTATGTTTGTGTAAGAGATCGTGTATCATCATCATCTGCTTCCATAGTCACTAATACCTGACGAATCTCAAAGGTCTGAAGATTAGAGGAGTCCATGAACACTTCAAGAGCATGGATAAGATCATTGCCTGTAAAACCAATATTCTGAAGTTTGCGATTGATATCGCCCATGCGGGAGGAGGCGAGCGATCAAAGGGATTCAGGGAGCTCTGGTGCCGTGGTACAAGATCGAGGAGATGCCATCTCATTGGTCATGCTACCTCCAACTGGTGGGGACGAAATTCCTAGGGGTGGGGACGAAATTCATCGCGGTGGGGACGAAAATCCTCAAGATGACAACGAAATTCCTCGATTCTAGCCTGAGAAATTCCTGAGGTTTGTTTGGTTGCTAGCCTGAGAAATCTGCCCGTGCAATGCCTCAGATTCTCTCCTATTCCATCTCATCGTGCCTCTCCTATTCCATCAGAGGAGAAAAACCAAGAAATCGATCCATGAAGGGGGTGGCTGCCGACGGGGAACTACTCGAGCGTGCAGATCCGGTGGCCGGCTACTTCAAGATCTACTGAAATTTTGAAGCATTGCTCTACTCGTGTTCCGGTCAAGTTGGCTCATTGCAATTTTTTCCTCCTCCGATTCCATCCTTTTCTAGCTTCCCGTGACTGTGTGGTAAATCTTGTTTCGGAGTACACAATCCCTTGTTCTTTCTTCTTTTTCCTCTCTCTCTTTTCTTTTTTCAAACGAGAGATGAATCTGTAGTGCTAGTCCTCGGTAAAAACAAGTAATTGTTGAAAAATAAGTTGCTGAACTTGTAGGCTTTTCCATGGTTCGGTCTTACATTAGTCTAATATAATTTACATTTTTAGCTTTGGTTCTGGTTCTTGTGGGAACGAAGGATCTGAAATAATCATGTTCATATTTCTTTTACTCAGATGGATCCATTTGCATGCATGTTTCAATCTCGTAACAGTTTGTTCTTGCGCCGAATCTGGTGCTCAATCCATGCCGAACTGGGAGGCTGGGAGAGCCAAGCGGGGAGTGTGCTGTGACTGCGAGCTTGCCTATTTTTTTTTTTGACGACCTGAGAGCTTGCCTGTCAGCCTTTGCGTACTGGAGACGAGAACATAACTCCTCTTTTTTTTGCCGCTGTGGCCTTTCCCCCCGCCCCCTCCCCCCGCCCGCCGCTGGAATCGGAGACATTTTCTTCCCTGCTTCTTTTTGCCGTTCTGGGCTTGCCCCCCCGCCCGCCGATGGACCTGCTGTTGTTTGTCCTTCTTCCCGTCTGCCCCCTTTTTGTCCGGCTTCCCGCCGGCCTGTCGCCCCCATCCATGGACCCGTCGCCCCCATCCATGGAGGCGTCAAGCTAGTAGGGGTACCCCCGGTACAACAGCAAAGACACCAGTACTTCTGACTGGAAAAAGGAAGACTAGGAAGCCGCGCCGTCACCGGGAGGTTTCGACCTGACGCCGGCAGAGCGGCACCAGGTGGAGGAGGTACAATACTCGTGGAAAGCCACGACAACATAGGGTAGGTGGCCACAAATGCCAGATAGACATAATGAAAAGGAGCACAGTATCGATCCCTCATAGTGATGAGGAGAGCGCGGATCCTGTCAACCGCTTCCCCTACCGTTGCCCCGGGTGTTCACTTTTGTTTTCATTTCTGTCGTTGTTTCTTCTGGTTTACTTCTTTTTTGTTGGGCAAGAGAGATGTACAGGCCCAGAGCAATTTGGTCAGTACGATGGGGAATCTTTTTTTTTTACGACCTGAGAGCTTGCCTGTCAGCCTGTGCGTACTGGAGACGAGAAGACGGAGGAGGCACGCGTGCCAAATACAACCGATTACTACATAACCTTGCTAGGCTACCCTCCTCGTTAGCCATCCGGGCGTGCATACGATTCTAGGCCATTTAATCGATTCTAGGCCATTGGATCGTGTGAACAGTGTTTGTTTTCACCCTTTTTCACTTCTTTGCTTGCTTAAAAAGGAATCGCGAATGTAACCAAATTATTTCTCCCTGGTTAAAAAATATAAGCAAGTTAAAAAATAAATAACATTCAGTGTATGTTTCTTACCCTAGTGGTGGCGTGCCTCCTCCTCCTGAGCCGCGCGTCCCCCTTCCGCCATTGCCCATTGACAGGTCCGTGCCGCCAGAAGTCGCCGATGCATAGTCACCTCCTGTACAGCGGACACATTCCTCCTCCGCTCATCGCCGATGCGCGAACTCTCTAATCCGCCGCCGCTGAAATCCGGGGATAGAATGGTACAACAGAAAACGAAGCTTGGTAGGAGGAGGACTTCGGGAGCGGCGGTTCCGGCGATAAGATCGATCTAGGTACAACAGAAGACGAAGCTTGGTAGGAGGAGGACTTCGGGAGCGGCGGTTCCGGCGATGACATCGATCTACTGTTTTCGAGACGATGGGGGACTGTCGGACTGGGAGGCTAGGAGAGCCGAGCGGGGAGTGTGCTGCGACTGCGAGCTTGTCTATCTTTTTTTTTGATGACCTGAGAGCTTGCCTGTCAGCCTATGCGTACTGGAGACGAGAAGACGACGGAGGAGGCACGCGTGCCAAATACAACCAATTACTACATAACCTTGCTAGGCTACCCTCCTCGTTAGCCATCCAGGCGTGCATACGATACTAGGCCATTGGATCGATTCTAGGCCATTGGATCGTGTGAACAGTGTTTGTTTTCACCCCACCGGTGATTTTCTGCCATTGGATGCGGTAGTTTTTTTTTCACTTCTTGCTTGCCTGAAAAGGAATCGCGAATGTAACCAAATTATTTCTCCCTGGTTAATATAAGCAAGTTAAAAAATAAATAACATTCAGTGTATGTTTCTTACCCTAGTGGTGCGCGTCTCCTCCTCCTGAGCCGCGCGTCCCCCTTCCGCCATTGCCCATTGACAGGTCCGCACCGCCAGAAGTCGCCGATGCATAGTCACCTCCTGTACAGCGGACACATTCCTCCTCCGCTCATCGCCGATGCGCGAACTCTCCAATCCGCCGCCGCTGAAATTCGAGACGATGGGGGACTGCCGAACTGGGAGGCTGGGAGAGCCAAGCGGGGAGTGTGCTGTGACTGCGACCTTGCCTGTCAGCCTTTGCGTACTAGACGAGAAGACGACAGAGGAGGCACGCGTGCCTAATACAACCGATTACTACATAACCTTGCTAGGCTACCCTCCACAGCCATCTGGGCGTGCACGCGATTCTAGGCCATTGGATCGTGTGAACAATGTTCGTTTTCACCCCACCGGTGGTTTTTTTTTGCGGGCCAGCCCAGGTACGAACATCTAAAATATCAGTAAATGAAGCCGTAACTCTCAGCTAACTTTTATTGACTTCTACTCATGCGCTTCTCGCTCCACACTCCACAGTGTTCCACTCCACTGCCAAGTTCCAACGAGACCGTGTTCCCCTCAATCTCACGCAGGTGGAGCTGCTCCTGCTTGCCGGAGCACCACCGTCTTGCTCCCGCACGCAGGTGAGCGAAATGGGACAATCTTGGCTTGCGCAATGCGCTTTCTTCAGTTTTTTATTTACTGTTTCCAGAAAATCTCCTTTATTGTATTTGCATGCATGTTTCAATCTCGTAACAGTTTGTTCTTGCGCCGAATCTGGTGCTCAATCCATCTTTCTTCCGTCCATCTCATTGAGAAAATGATTAATCTGCTGCTGCTATTCTATTTTTAGTTTCTCGGGAAGCTGACCCGACGGAGAACCCACCGCCGTCGCTGGACCATCGCTGATCCAAATTGCCTGGCCTTAGCTACTGCCTGTGAGGCTGTGACCTGCCTGAGGCTCTCAGCTAACTTTTAGTTCTCACTCCACACTCCACAGTGTTCCACTCCACTGCCAAGTTCCAACGAGACCGTGTTCCCCTCAATCTCACGCAGGTGGAGCTGCTCCTGCTTGCCGGAGCACCACCGTCTTGCTCCCGCACGCAGGTGAGCGAAATGGGACAATCTTGGCTTGCGCAATGCGCTCTCGTCAGTTTTTTATTTACTGTTTCCAGAAAATCTCCTTTATTGTATTTGCATGCATGTTTCAATCTCGTAACAGTTTGTTCTTGCGCCGAATCTGGTGCTCAATCCATCTTCTTCCGTCCATCTCATTGAGAAAATGATTAATCTGCTGCTGCTGTTCTATTTTTAGTTTCTCGGGAAGCTGACCCGACGGAGAACCCACCGCCGTCGCTGGACCATCGCTGATCCAAATTGCCTGGCCTTAGCTACTGCCTGTGAGGCTATGACCTGCCTGAGGTTTGTTTGGTTGCTAGCCTGAGAAATCTGCCCGTGCAATGCCTCAGATTCTCTCCTATTCCATCTCATCGTGCCTCTCCTATTCCATCAGAGGAGAAAAACCAAGAAATCGATCCATGAAGGGGGTGGCTGCCGATGGGGAACTACTCGAGCGTGCAGATCCGGTGGCCGGCAACTTCAAGATCTACTGAAATTTTGAAGCATTGCTTTACTCGTGTTCCGGTCAAGTTGGCTCATTGCAACTTTTTCCTCCTCCGATTCCATCCTTTTCTAGCTCCCCGTGACTGTGTGGTAAATCTTGTTTCGGAGTACACAATCCCTTGTTCTTCTTCTTTTTTCCTTTCTCTCTTTTCTTTTTTCAAACGAGAGATGAATCTGTAGTGCTAGTCCTCGGTAAAAAAAGTAATTGTTGAAAAATAAGTTGCTGAACTTGTAGGCTTTTCCATGGTTCGGTCTTACATTAGTCTAATATAATTTACATTTTTTGCTTTGGTTCTGGTTCTTGTGGGAACGAAGGATCTGATATAATCATGTTCATATTTCTTTTACTCAGATGGATCTATTTGCGTGCATGTTTCAATCTCGTAACAGTTTGTTCTTGCGCCGAATCTGGTGCTCAATCCATGCCGAACTGGGAGGCTGGGAGAGCCAAGCGGGGAGTGTGCTGTGACTGCGAGCTTGCCTATTTTTTTTTACGACCTGAGAGCTTGCCTGTCAGCCTTTGCGTACTGGAGACGAGAACATAACTCCTCTTTTTTTTTTGCCGCTGTGGGCTTCCCCCCCCCCCCCGCCCGCCGCTGGAATCGGAGACATTTTCTTCCCTGCTTCTTTTTGCCGTTCTGGGCTTGCCCTCCCGCCCGCCGATGGACCTGCTGTTGTTTGTCCTTCTTCCCGTCTGCCCCCTTTTTGTCCGGCTTCCCGCCGGCCTGTCGCCCCCATCCATGGACCCGTCGCCCCCATCCATGGAGGCGTCAAGCTAGTAGGGGTACCCCCGGTACAATAGCAAAGACACCAGTACTTCTGACTGGAAAAAGGAAGACTAGGAAGCCGCGCCGTCACCGGGAGGTTTCGACCTGACGCCGGCAGAGCGGCACCAGGTGGAGGAGGTACAATACTCGTGGACAGCCACGACAACATAGGGTAGGTGTCCACAAATGCCAGATAGACATAATGAAAAGGAGCACAGTATCGATCCCTCATAGTGATGAGGAGAGCGCGGATCCTGTCAACCGCTTCCCCTACCGTTGCCCCGGGTGTTCACTTTTGTTTTCATTTCTGTCGTTGTTTCTTCTGGTTTACTTCTTTTTTGTTGGGAAGAGAGATGTACAGGCCCAGAGCAATTTCGTCTCCTGTGCGTACTGGAGACGAGAAGACGACGGAGGAGGCACGCGTGCCAAATACAACCGATTACTACATAACCTTGCTAGGCTACCCTCCTCGTTAGCCATCCGGGCATGCATACGATTCTAGGCCATTTAATCGATTCTAGGCCATTGGATCGTGTGAACAGTGTTTGTTTTCACCCTTTTTCACTTCTTGCTTGCTTGAAAAGGAATCGCGAATGTAACCAAATTATTTCTCCCTGGTTAATATAAGCAAGTTAAAAAATAAATAACATTCAGTGTATGTTTCTTACCCTAGTGGTGTGTGCCTCCTCCTCCTGAGCCGCGCGTCCCCCTTCCGCCATTGCCCATTGACAGGTCCGTGCCGCCAGAAGCGCCGATGCATAGTCACCTCCTATACAGCGGACACATTCCTCCTCCGCTCATCGCCGATGCGCGAACTCTCCAATCCGCCTCCGCTGAAATCCGGGGATAGAATGGTACAGCAGAAAACGAAGCTTGGTAGGAGGACTTCGGGAGCGGCGGTTCCGGCGATAAGATCGATCTAGGTACAGCAGAAAACGAAGCTTGGTAGGAGGAGGACTTCGGGAGCGGCGGTTCCGGCGATGACATCGATCTACTGTTTTCGAGACGATGGGGGACTGTCGGACTGGGAGGCTGGGAGAGCCGAGCGGGGAGTGTGCTGCGACTGCGAGCTTGTCTATCTTTTTTTTGATGACCTGAGAGCTTGCCTGTCAGCCTGTGCGTACTGGAGACGAGAAGACGACGGAGGAGGCACGCGTGCCAAATACAACCAATTACTACATAACCTTGCTAGGCTACCCTCCTCGTTAGCCATCCAGGCGTGCATACGATACTAGGCCATTGGATCGATTCTAGGCCATTGGATCGTGTGAACAGTGTTTGTTTTCACCCCACCGGTGATTTTCTTCCATTGGATGCGGTAGTTTTCTTTTTCACTTCTTGCTTGCCTGAAAAGGAATCGCGAATGTAACCAAATTATTTCTCCCTGGTTAATATAAGCAAGTTAAAAAATAAATAACATTCAGTGTATGTTTCTTACCCTAGTGGTGCGCGTCTCCTCCTGAGCCGCGCGTCCCCCTTCCGCCATTGCCCATTGACAGGTCCGCACCGCCAGAAGTCGCCGATGCATAGTCACCTCCTGTACAGCGGACACATTCCTCCTCCGCTCATCGCCGATGCGCGAACTCTCCAATCCGCCGCCGCTGAAATTCGAGACGATGGGGGACTGCCGAACTGGGAGGCTGGGAGAGCCAAGCGGGGAGTGTGTTGTGACTGCGACCTTGCCTGTCAGCCTTTGCGTACTAGAGACGAGAAGACGACAGAGGAGGCACGCGTGCCTAATACAACCGATTACTACATAACCTTGCTAGGCTACCCTCCACAGCCATCTGGCGTGCACGCGATTCTAGGCTATTGGATCGTGTGAACAGTGTTCGTTTTCACCCCACCGGTGGTTTTTTTTTTTCGCGGGCCAGCCCAGGTACGAACATCTAAAATATCAGTAAATGAAGCCGTAACTCTTAGCTAACTTTTATTGACTTCTACTCATGCGCTTCTCACTCCACACTCCACAGTGTTCCACTCCACTGCCAAGTTCCAACGAGACCGTGTTCCCCTCAATCTCACGCAGGTGGAGCTGCTCCTGCTTGCCGGAGCACCACCGTCTTGCTCCCGCACGCAGGTGAGCGAAATGGGACAATCTGGCTTGCGCAATGCGCTCTCGTCAGTTTTTTATTTACTGTTTCCAGAAAATCTCCTTTATTGTATTTGCATGCATGTTTCAATCTCGTAACAGTTTGTTCTTGCGCCGAATCTGGTGCTCAATCCATATTCTTTCGTCCATCTCATTGAGAAAATGATTAATCTGCTGCTGCTGTTCTATTTTTAGTTTCTCGGGAAGCTGACCCGACGGAGAACCCACCGCCGTCGCTGGACCATCGCTGATCCAAATTGCCTGGCCTTAGCTACTGCCTGTGAGGCTGTGACCTGCCTGAGGTTTGTTTGGTTGCTAGCCTGAGAAATCTGCCCGTGCAATGCCTCAGATTCTCTCCTACTCCATCTCATCGTGCCTCTCCTATTCCATCAGAGGAGAAAAACCAAGAAATCGATCCATGAAGGGGGTGGCTGCCGACGGGGAACTACTCGAGCGTGCAGATCCGGTGGCCGGCTACTTCAAGATCTACTGAAATTTTGAAGCATTGCTCTACTCGTGTTCCGGTCAAGTTGGCTCATTGCAACTTTTTCCTCCTCCGATTCCATCCTTTTCTAGCTCCCCGTGACTGTGTGGTAAATCTTGTTTCGGAGTACACAATCCCTTGTTCTTTCTTCTTTTTCCTCTCTCTCTTTTCTTTTTTCAAACGAGAGATGAATCTGTAGTGCTAGTCCTCGTTAAAAACAAGTATTTGTTGAAAAATAAGTTGCTGAACTTGTAGGCTTTTCCATGGTTCGGTCTTACATTAGTCTAATATAATTTACATTTTTTGCTTTGGTTCTGGTTCTTGTGGGAACGAAGGATATGAAACAATCATGTTCATATTTCTTTTACTCAGATGGATCTATGTGCATGCATGTTTCAATCTCGTAACAGTTTGTTCTTGCGCCGAATCTGGTGCTCAATCCATGCCGAACTGGGAGGCTGGGAGAGCCAAGCGGGGAGTGTGCTGTGACTGCGAGCTTGCCTATTTTTTTTGACGACCTGAGAGCTTGCCTGTCAGCCTTTGCGTACTGGAGACGAGAACATAACTCCTCTTTTTTTTTGCCGATGTGGGCTTCCCCCCCCTCCCCCCCGCCCGCCGCTGGAATCGGAGACATTTTCTTCCCTGCTTCTTTTTGCCGTTCTGGGCTTGCCCTCCCGCCCGCCGATGGACCTGCTGTTGTTTGTCCTTCTTCCCGTCTGCCCCTTTTTGTCCGGCTTCCCGCCGGCCTGTCGCCCCCATCCATGGACCCGTCGCCCCCATCCATGGAGGCGTCAAGCTAGTAGGGGTACCCCCGGTACACTCTTCGCCTTCTTCTTCGTTTTACCGGCACTAATTTCATTATCACGTGCATGCGTGCACATACCAATTTAGACCGGCAGCCACTGAGCTCAGAGCTTCATGCAGTCCAGCTACAGCTAGCTTGCACAATCTAGAGTGCTCTATTCACCTTACGTGCTAAGGAAATAAAAACTGACAGATAAATAAAAGACCATGCCGGCCCTTTGGCTGATTGTGACGCCTGGCGACACGGCGTTCTCGGAGGATATTCCGCTCTGCCTCTTATCCAGTCCACTCCTCGATCGTAAGAACTTGGAGGCCGGAGCACCTCGATCGTGGGCGTCGCTCCTCTCCCCAGTGCACAGTGCAGGTACTTAAATCAGCCTAGCTCCTGATGTTGGGAATGTCCGAAATGGATCAGCATCGGTGGTAGCTGCGGGTGTCTGGGTTCATTGGGAGGCATACAACATTAGGTTCTGGGTGTTAGTTCAGCATTCAGCAAGATCAGAAGGCATCATCAGCAGCAGCAAGAGGCACGAGCCTCTTCTTCTTTTAAATTCTACTACCAGCTGCTTGAGGACTGCCTCTGTGTCAGTAAAGGTTTCCGCGAACTACTACCCCAGTACAAAGAAGAAAAGTAAGGCATCGATCAAGACAAAATACAAGTCAGATCAAAATTCCAAGAAGAAGAAGCGATTGGGAAAACTACTGCTCCGTTAAGGAAAGGATTGCATCACTGGAAATTCACATATAAAATTGAAGCTTAAATATGCAATTATGCAATTATTTTGTACTACGGTTGGCCACCTTACACGCATACAAGGAAGGAGACTAGATCCATGGAGTACAAGTGACAATTGTCTAGTCGGTACAGTTTAAGAGACAATTGTCTAGTCTAGTTTTGAGATTCCTTGGACTCTCTAATCTTTGCCTCGAACTTGCCGCCCCGTTGCCGGGACAAGCTGCGGAACTTGGGCTAGACATCATCGTCGGTCGGCTCGACCGGGAACTGCATCAACGAGGATACACCGTCGCCGTCGTCCATAGGAGCGGGAAGCTTTGAAGTTTGTTTTGGTTGTCCGGCCGCGTATCTTGACGGTCGCCACGTCGAATGCTCGAATGTACCGAGCCATTTGTCAGATTTCTTGGAGCCCCTAGAAAATAAATCTAGGATTTTTTTTACCTTGTAGTCAGTATTGTGCCTTCGCTTCAGTATTCGGCCCTGCTGTCAGTATCCGCCATGAACTAGCCGGAGGAAGGAGGAGCACGGGAGGGTCGGGGTGGCCGGTCGTCGGTGGCCGGCACGGTCGAGGTGACGGAACCCAAGAAACCAGGCACGTCAGTGTTGGGGATGGACGCGGCGGTGTGGTCGGAGCAGTGAAGGAACAGCACCCAGCCTCCGCGGATCCCGCCGGCCGTGTCTCCTCTGCAACGGACTTTCTCCCATGTCAGCTCCTCACACCACGGCGCCGGGTGTTGGGCCGCGGATGGATCCGTGGGCGGCCGAGCCCGGAGCGAGAGGTGTCAGCGGGACATGGAGCACCCACGCACGGAGACGCTCAGCGCCCGAGTATCCGCTCAACACATCCGCCGTGACGCAAAGCTCGCGCGCCGCCGAAGCGAAGTAGCCCCAGCGACGAAGAGGTTGCTGTCTCCAGCAGCAGCTCCCTCGCTCTCTCTGTCTACCTCTGAATCGCAATGGAGCTAGCGATGTTTGCTGCTCTACCTGCTGCGAGACAGCGAGAGATATTAATAGAGCGAGCGGGGCCTCAATGTTGGACTCTACACGCAAGTTAACCTGCTACCGTTTGGGCCAAGTACACCTACGCTAGATCCTGGGTCCTGGCAGTGTGAAGTCTCTTCGATTTCAAGCCATTGCGTTCTCGTCTTGAGCACGTGGCACTTCGGTCAGCTAGCCAACTAGAAGTCCAGTGCGTTATAAAAGAGTCCGGAGGGCTGAAGTCATTTGCTCCTCTAAGAATAAGGGAAACCTGCACAAAAGGTATGCCGTTAGGGTCATGTAGCGGGGTTCACAGCGCATCGAAATCGTCACACGACTCGTCACACGACTCTAGCGGCATCGCCAAAGCCCGCCGGCCCAGCCCAAGACGTTCTACAGATGCAACTCCGGCACCCAAGATTTTGTGTAAGAGATCACGTGTACAAAATTTCAGTTGATTTGGAGGAGTTTAAAAAAAAATCACCCGTAAGGTATAGTCCGAGGTTTTGACAACAAACGCATAGCCGGACATGATGGGCAGGTGGTGGCGTAAGTCGTCGTGATGTAGCCATGGCAACCGCTGCATAGGCACATCAGGTATGAACCAGATAACATGACATATAATTTTGTCGAGCAAGTGCAGTCTTCTAGGCCTTCTGAACCTGCTGGAATGATGTTCACTCCATGATCAGCAGTTGGACACACAGCTCTGAGCACGGAGAAGCTCAATGGAGCCTACGTCCAGCCCGGCGACGCCCTCCTTCACCGTTCTGCGCTCTCGCCGGCGAGCAGCTCCTTCCATTCGATGCCGGCCCAGCCCAAGACGTTCTACAGATGCAACTCCGGCACCCAAGATACTTGCCTTCCTCCCCGCATCCGCAAGCACCTACCATGGCCTGAACCCAGACACCCGCAGCTACCACCGATGCTGATCCATTTCGGACATTCCCAACATCAGGAGCTATCCATGTTGTCGTCGTGATGTAGCCACGGCAACCGCTGCATAGGCACATCAGGTATGAACCAGATAACATGACATATAATTTTGTCGAGCAAGTGCAGTCTTCTAGGCCTTCTGAACCTGCTGGAATGATGTTCACTCCATGATCAGCAGTTGGACACACAGCTCCGAGAGCGGAGAAGCTCAATGGAGCCTACGTCCAGCCCGGCGACGCCCTCCTTCACCGTTCTGCGCTCTCGCGGCAAGCAGCTCCTTCCATTCGATGCCGGCCCAGCACAAGACGTTCTACAGATGCAACTCCGGCACCCAAGATACTTGCCTTCCTCCCGCATCCGCAAGCACCTACCATGGCCTGAACCCAGACACCCGCAGCTACCACCGATGCTGATCCATTTCGGACATTCCCAACATCAGGAGCTATCCATGTTGTGACAAATCTTTGATTTTCATGTA
>JAPCYS010002154.1:0-43194 GCA_028641055.1 Alopecurus myosuroides
CACTGAAAAAATTCGCGCGCGTGGCGAGTGCCTAAATTTCCTTCCGCCCCGCGCTAAAAGGACAATTTTTTGCTAAAGCCGGTTTAAAGATAGTGATTGTCGAATCCCTGACTCAACAAATCCCTTCGGTGAACCTATCGGGTTTCGATTAGGAGAACCCATGAGCGCTGGTGGAATCGTCGGCTAGACAGGGGGCGAGATTTACCCAGGTTCGGGGCCCTCGTAGAGGTAAAACCCTTACTCCTGCCTTTTATCGATCTGTATTGATGATTAGATCGGTTACAAAGGTTGTGCTCGAATCGAGAGTAGGTCTCGAGTTCAAGGCTTTTGGTCGTGCGGTATTGCTTGGTCCTCTCTCGGGGGCTCTCCTGGCCTTATATAGGCGGCCAGGTCTCGAGTTCTACCCGGAGAGGACTCCAACCCTAGCTAGGTCGGTTACATGTTTCCTAACTTAACCCGCAAGTTTAGTGCAGGTGGGCTTCATGTGGGCCTTCTGGAGTGTTCCAAGGGCTCCTCTTCTTGGGCCTTCACCTTGGGCCTAAGAGGGGGTGTCCTTATCCGCAGGATCCAGAATCCATATCTTCGTCAGTAGCCCCCGAGCGTTTGCTCGAGTGGGAATTTTCCAGTCGAGTGGACGGTCAAACCTTTTTTTGTCTTGCTTTTTCTTTTGAATAAACAGCTTGGCTGCTTACTGTTTTAAAGGGTGTGTTCCCTGTGTAATGAGTCCTTATGCTCGAGTATCGAGCGACTTAGGTGTCTGTTATTGCGGCTTTATTTGCAGAAGGATGCGGCACAGTAGCTTGGCTCTCCCGAGAGATCAGGGCCAATTAATTGCGACTAGGGCAAAAACATTCCTGGCCTACACAGATTCGAGACCTCCGACTCGAACCCGATAAGGTGATTGTTGCGACTGGGCCGTTGTGGACTTATCGAGTCGAACTTAACCTATGAGGGTACCCGGCGCGTCCGCTAGGATTTTTCTTCGTGTTGTTGACACGGAACTATACCGGAGGACGCAGCTTTCGAGTGCGATTCCAGGCCCTTAAGAAAGATCTTTTTGGGTCTTACCTTCATATTCGAAGAATATGGCATCCGGATGTGCCTAGTCGGCTAAACAATCCAGGTTTTTATGATGTAAAAATATCATGCGTGAATGGAGGTAGGTTCTTTCTACCCGAATGATTGTTTAAGACTCAGTCGAAAGAGTTTTCGTACTGTAGATAGTCGTGCCCATATGAAAGAGTTTTCATGTTTGGACTATTGCGCCTATACGAAAGAGTTTTCGTGTATAGGATAGTTCTTTTGTTTTAAAGAGGTCTTGCTCCATGATTTATTCGTAAAAGAATTGCCTTTAGTCGAAAGAATTTCATACGAAGCTATTTTCTTGTTTGAATTGTCCATTCGAAAGTTCTTGAATTTGATGATGCATGCCATGACGTCATGGCGCACTTTTCTCCTCCCGATGGGACGTGACGGAGTGGTAGCAGATGGGCTGGCCCACCTAGTCAGTTTTTTCACCGGGAAACGAGACGCCGCTTCCGTTTTTTACGCGAACTGCGCAGTAAATGCGCACGATCTTCTATTAAGATCGTGGCACGGAACAGCGTTCACCGCCCCTTCGTTTCATCTTCACACGTGGTGGCTGCGATACGTGCCACGTAGCGCATCGAGTGGCTGAGATTGACCTGCTCCGTGTATAAATACGGGACTTAGCGCTGCGGTAAAATTTTCCCAGCCTTCGCCTTCAACCATCTTCTTCCTCGTGCTCATCTTCCTCCTTGCGCTCGAGCTCACACTGTTAGCCATGGCCGGAGGTAAAAGACGTGGTGCTGCCGCTTCCGCATCCGGAGAAATTTCCGCGCAACCTGCGCCTCGGGCCGGCGACTGGCGCTCGCCCAATACCACCACGAAGAGCATCAAGGAGATGCAGCGGGAGGGGCTGCTGCCGGCTGAATCTGAGAAGCGGGTGCGCCTCGGGAAGAAGGAAGAGGTACCAAACCCGCAGTCGAACGAGCGCGTGGTCTTCGCGGACCACGTGTCTCGGGGCCTTTCCTTCCCTCTCCATCATTTTCTCCTCGGGTTGCTGTATGTCTATGGCATACAGCTTCACGATCTTCCTCCGAACGCGGTGCAGCACATTTCGTGCTTCATCGTGTTCTACGAATGCTTCCTTGGCATTCGCCCTCATTGGGCGCTTTGGAAGGCCCTCTTCAAAGTTCGCATCTTCCGCGAGAAATCGCGGGTGGACTCCGAGCCTGGCGAGCCGCTGCGCACAAGCGGTTTCGGGATCCAGGCGCGACTGGAGAGCAGCTACTTCAACATGCACTTCGTCGACTCCGCCCAAGGCTGGCGGAAAAAGTGGTTTTACGTCATCGACAACAGCTCGGGTGGGATCGTGGAATTCCACCCGTTCGCTGTTTTGAAGAGGCGGAAGTCCTGGGCGCACAAGCTGTCAGCCGAAGAAACCCAGGTCGTCACGCCCCTACTCGCAAGAGTGTCCGCTCTCCGGGATCAAACCGCCGGAGTGGTACTCAACGGGCTGCACCTGGCGAGTATTTTTCTGAAGCGTAGGATCCAACCGCTGCAGCAAAGGCCTTCCACCATGTGGGAGTACCAAGGCGCTGAAGATCCTAGCCGAGTGAGCCGCGAAGAACTTTCGAACGTTGAGTTCGAGAAGAAAATCGCGGTTGTCACCAGCTTGAAGGTGGGGGAGAAGTTCCCCGACTGCACAGTCGAAGCCTTCGAAGCCTCGAAACCTCCACCAGCCGCGGTTAGTTTTATCCCTCCTGTCTATCATTATTTTCTTCTTTGATTTGAGTCTTTGGTCGACTGAAATTTTCCTTGCCTTCCTCTGTCTTCCCTGTAGAGCTTACCAGTGGCGAATTGCTACCCGCCAGTTGCGGGAGAGGACGCCTCGGAGTTATTGGCGAGTCACCTGGACGGCCTAGCCGATACCAGTGTAGCCGATGCTTCCTCGAGCTCCGAGGACGATTCTTCGGATGGTGCGGAGGGCTCGAATGGCGGCCTTCGTCATTGCAAGCGTCGTCGGGTAGAGGACGATAACGAGGCTACTTCTAAGGATAATTCCTTAGAGGAATCGCCCGGGAAAGCCCCTATCTCCGTGACTCCACTTCGCTCCCTCGCCCCTTCACCTTCATTCCCAGTAATCGCAACCGCTTGGAATGCGGATTTGCTGGATGAAGATGAAGATGACGAGTAAGTTATTTTCCTCGTTCTTAGTCGAACGTTCTTTCTTCTGCACTTATGTTCGATTCCTTGTTCTTCTTTGCTGCAGTGTGCAGGCCATCAGCCCTCGCAGGTACGCTTCTTCTGTTCCTCCCGAAAAGAGGAATAAAGCAGGAACTGCGGGTGAAACTCCCAATGCCGGCACCGTCCAGAATTCTCCCAGTGCAGCCCCCAATGCGGCGACTGCGGAACGTGAAGCTCCTAGCTTTGCCGCCAGGACTTCAGCTTCGAAAGAAGTGACGGACAGCTCCGCAGATACTCTCTCCCGCGCCACGGGCCAGGTAAACTTTGTAGTTTGTCTTCGAAATTTTATCGGGTGCATGACAGTGCTCCCGATGGGAGTAGCCCCCGAGGCTGTAGTCGATTGCTTGCGATCGGCTACAGGCTCAAAATCTTGTTTTATTTTCTTCGTCTTGATTTTTATCGGGTGCACGACAGTGCTCCCGATGGGAGTAGCCCCCGAGGTTGTAGTCGATTGAATTCAATCGGGTACATGCTCTAATTTATATCTTCTGATTCTTCTACTTCTGTACTTTTGCAGTCGCTTGTTGACTCGCTTGCGGCGATTGGTCGCCGCGTTGTTCTTGCCGAATCGGAGTGCGAGAGGCTTCAGTCACACTGCAGTCGATTCCACACCGAGAATGAGCTCCTTAAGAGTAAGTCTCATTATCTTCTTTTGTTTCTGTTCTCGTGTCCATTCTTGATGTCTAACAAATGTTATTGCGCAGCTCAACTCGAACATTCGGAGTCCGAGAGAGTCAAGCTCTCTGAGCGGGCAACCACTCAGGAAGCTGATTTGGCGGCTGTTCAACAAGAGCTGGAGGCCTCCCGCATGCGGTCGGAGGATCTTGATAGGCAACTCACGGATGCGAGAAAAGCTTTGAAGGATCAAGAGGAAGCTGGCAATAAGGCCGATTCTGACCTTGTCACGTTCCTCCGTCCCCTTGCTGAGCGTTTCGCGGGTAAGTGGCCTAGGCTCTCGCAATTGTATCTTTTGTCTTGGTGAACTTGCAAAATTTTGACATTCTTTTCCTTTGCAGGTCTTCTGGATGTTCCTTTGGAGATCCCTGGGATCCAGCGAGTAGATGTGCTAACCGACACACTTGCTCAACTCAAGAGGCACGCCGAAGGAGTGTGCTCCTTGATTGGAGATGTCACCCAAGTGTTGTCGCAACTGCACAGTCGCTTCCTCGCCAACGATGTACCTCCATCCGCGCTAGACGGCCTGCTGAAGATCTTCTCGGAGGGCAATCTCCTGGATGCTTACGCAATCGCCCAGTCGGAGTCTGGTGCGAAGACTGCGATTCAGTTCGCGCTGGCACACGGAGTCAACGGTTTGGAGGAGGCCTACTCAGCTCTTCCAGTCGACCCCTCGACGGGCAAAAAGGTACGGCTCTCTCGTTTTGGCGAGCAGGCCACCATTCTTGCTCGGAAGCTGTCTGAGCTATTTGCTCGACTGAAAGGAGGTGCGACTGCCGCTAGTGGGAGCACCACTGTAGTTTCTTAGTTTTGTTCTTTTTTCCTTTCCTTCGTGAATGTAATGAACCTTGGGATGTATTCCCGTATTTTCATCGTCTTTAATCGAAGTGTTCGTTCTGGAAATTGCCTCCCGTAGTTTGTGTATTTTCTCCCGATGGGAGTAGCCCCCGAGCACTTTTGTCAGATGTGCGACTAGAAATACTTCGAATATGGCTTCTTACTTCTTTCCTTGTATTCTTCCAGTCTACCGGGGTAGTTGCAGAATCTTCGAGTGGACATGCTACTCCAGTAAATCCCCTTGTTGCCGCCGTTGGCACCTATGCTGGTCTTCGTGATAAGGTCCGGGAGGGTGAGCGTCAGCTTAAAGCTCTGCGCGGTATACCCGATGTGGCGAAGTCCAAGCAAAAACTGGCGGCTGAACGTGAGCAGTTTCTGATGGATGAATTATCGTTGGTTGCGAGGGATTTGCTGTGTAAGTAATACAGCCCCCGTGTCTTATTTTTGCTTTGTTTCCTTAGCTGATCAAGCATGCTTGCTCTTCAGTTGTCAGACCTGATGACAGGGAAGAAAAGCAGTGGGTGGAAAACCATATAGTTCAGGGGGCTGGTAGCTCAAATCCTCATGCGAGTAACTTCTGGTCTGATCGCAGTCGAGGATTTGTGATGGCCACCTTGAAGTTCCGTGTTCTGCAAGCGAGAATTCTCGTGAGTTCTTTTCACGAGGTCCTGATTGCGATGAACGTTGCTTTCTACCCACTCGAAAGGGGTCCTGAAGACTGGAGCTATCTTCTCAGGTTGTATGGACGTGAAGGAGAGGTTCGCGCGTGTGTGCGCAATCAAATGACATGCGGCGCGGTTGTAGCTCTATCCTTTGTCCGAATATGGTATCCTGAAGTAGATTTTAACTCCGTAGCCAAGCTTCCAGATGATCCAATCGATGATATTTCCCCCTTCTATGATGCTGTTCGTCCTGCAGCGGAGAAAATCATCCGATTGTCCTCTGAGGAGGTAGATAGAGTTTTGGCGACTGAGAATGCTCAGCGCTTTGATTGATTGTCGGATGCGCATATCCTGTATCCTTGTATAGTTTGTAAAACTGTTGTAAGGTGTATAACCTTGTATGTATGCTTTTTTCCTGTAATGCTTAGTTGTAGGTGTAGCCCCCGTGTATTTATGGGGTGTGTTCCTGTAACTTTTGAGCGTGTAAAAATAGGAAGTTGCGAGTGAGTATGATGGAGAAACCATGTTTTTATTGCGATGACTGAGAAGCCATGTATTCGAGCTACAAGAGTGGCTAGCATAGCCTTATTTGTTGTGAGAACAAGTAAACCTAGGGATAGAATTTGCGGAGGTGCGCAATATTCCAAGGATTGGAATAGATTCCTCCAGTCGATGGATTCTTCAACCTGTAGGCTCCGCCTGGGATGACTTCATGTATGATGAAGGGTCCTTCCCAGTGTGGTTCGAGCTTATGTCCTTCCTTCTGCTTGAGTCGCAGCACTAGATCTCCAACCGCGAATGCTTTGTGGCGTATGCGGCGACTATGATAGTTTCACAGGGATTGCTGATATACTGCGGATCTGGCGAGTGCGATGTCCCGTATTTCGTCGAGTGCATCCATATCTTCCGCGAGTGCCCTGTTAGAGGTTTCTTCGCTGTAGGACACAACTCGTGGGGCGCTGAATCGAACGTCCTCGGGGAGGACTGCTTCTGCCCCGTATACCATAAAAAATGGCGTGTATTTTGTAGATCGGTTAGGAGTTGTGCGGAGGCTCCATAGTAGGGAGGGTAATTCGTCCGCCCAATGTCCTGCGGCGGGGTGTAGACGATCGAGTAGGCGTTTCTTGATGCCAGCCGAAACTAAGCCGTTGGATCTCTCGACTTGTCCGTTCGTTTGTGAGTGGGCAACTGAAGCAAACTTAAAGTTATGCCCTTTTCCTCGCAGAACTGTTGCGTTTCCTTTGCTGTGAAATTTATACCATTGTCTGTAATGATGTCGTGTGGCACACCAAATCTGCATACAATGGAGTCGAGGAACTTGACGGCGCATTGGGCACTAGTCGAAGTTACTAGCGTGGCCTCGATCCATTTGGTGAATTTGTCGACTGCGACCAGCAAGTGTGTATACCCTCCAGGGGTGGACTTGCGTAGTGGTCCGACCATGTCTAGCCCCCATTGTGCGAAGGGCCAGGCAATGGGTATCATGTGCAATTCCGTAGCAGGTGCATGTGGTCTTGGTGCGAATCGCTGACAGGCATCGCATCGTTCGACCAGGTTCTTTGCATTGGTAGCTGCTGTCAGCCAGTAGAATCCTGCTCGGAAGGCCTTCCCCATTATTGTTTTCCAGCTAGCATGATGTCCGCAATCTCCTTGGTGGATGTCATGGAGCAATTCTTTGCCATCTTCGGGTGCGATGCAGCGCTGAAGTATTCCCGAGATGCTTTGCTTGTATAATTCCCCATTGACTATTCGAAAGGATTTGCTGCGTCTGATTATTTGTCGAGCCTCGCGTGGGTCAGCCGGGAGCTGTCTCTTGGTCAGGTAGTCGAGATATTTCTGCGTCCAGACTGGGTCGACCAGAAAAACCCGTCGTGATATGTTATGAATGAGCTCAATAAGGGTGACTTGCGGGCTGACCTCTGTTTCTGGCACTGCTATCGCTTCCGCAGCTTTCTTGATTTTGACCGATCGCTTGATCATCCGTTCGAAATATATTCCTGGTGGTATGGGTGTATTTGTGGAACCCATGTTTGCCAGTCGATATGCTTCTTCGTTGCTGGATCTTGCGATGTGCTTTAGCTCGCATCCTTTAAAACTTCCTTCGAGTAGATTGTACATGTCGCGATACGCGATCATGTTTTCGGCGATTGCGTCACACTCTTTCATCGTTTGTTGCACAATGAGATTGGAGTCGCCGTAGATCATTAAGCGAGTAGCTCCACAGGCGATTGCCATCTTCATTCCGTGCAGCAAGGCTTCGTATTCTGCGTCGTTGTTTGATGCCGGATCATCTGGTGGAAAGTCCAATCGTAGGACGTATTGCAGCTTGTCTCCCTGAGGGGATATAAGAACAATTCCAGCTCCTGCTCCTTCGTTTCTCTTGGACCCGTCAAAGTACATTATCCAATTACTCGTGTACTCGGGTGGTCCTGGCGTTTGCAGTTCTGTCCATTCGCTTAGGAATTCAACAAGTACCTGGGATTTGATTGCACTGCGTCCTGCGTAAGTGATGTCCCAAGCGCCCAACTCGATGTTCCATTTTGCTATTCTTCCTGATACCATAGGGTTGTTCATGATTGTCCCGAGTGACGCATCATTAACCACTGTAATGGCGTGTTCCTGGAAATAATGTTTGAGCTTGCGGGCTATAAGAACGACTCCATATGCGAGCTTCTGGTAGTGAGGGTAGCGTTGCTTGCATGGTGAGAGCACTTCGCTGATGTAATAGATTGGACGCTGAACTCCATACGCTTTGCCTTCCTCAGGTCGTTCGACCACAATTGCTGTGCTGATGACCTGGTTTGTGGCGGCTAGGTACAAAAAAAGTGGCTCCTCTTCTCGCGGTGTTGCGAGGATGCGCCTACTTTGCAATGACCGCTTCAAATCTGCGAATGCTTGCTTAGCTTCTGATGTCCACTCGAATTTGTCTGTCTTCTTCAACAACTTGTAGAAGGGTAATGCCTGCTCTCCCAATCGTGCGATGAATCTGCTTAGGGCGGCTAATCGCCCTGCGAGCTGTTGGACTCCGCACAGGTTGGTTGGCTCCTTCATGGTTAAGATGGCTTGTATTTTCTCCGGGTTGGCTTCAATGCCTCTGGCGGATACCAGGTACCCGAGAAGTTTTCCTGCCGGAACGCCAAAGACACATTTGGTCGGATTGAGCTTGATCCTGTACGCGTTGAGGGCGTCGAATGTTTCTCTAATATCTTCAAGGAGTGTGTCCTCAACTCGAGTCTTGATGACAATGTCGTCAACATACACTTGCACGTTCTTGCCAATGAGGTTGGCGAGGCATCTTTGCATGCAACGCTGATATGTTGCGCCTGCGTTCTTCAGCCCGAAGGGCATTGTTGTGTAGCAGTAGACACCGTGAGGTGTGATGAATGTTGTCTTTTCTTCATCCTCCCTTTTCATTCGGACCTGATTGTATCCCGAATAGGCGTCCAAGAAGGAGAGGCGTTGGCAGCCTGCTGTAGAATCCACGATCTGGTCGATTCGCGGGAGGGGAAAATTATCCTTGGGGCAATGCTTATTTAACGACGTGTAGTCGATGCACACCCGAAGGATATCCGTGTTCTTTTTGGGGACCAACACCGGGTTTGCTAACCAAGTGGATATCTTGATCTCCCTGATGAATTTCGCGGCTAGCAATCTGTTTACTTCTTCTCCAAGCGCCTTTTGCTTGGATTCTGAAAATCTTCGCGTGGTCTGTTTGATGGGTTTAGCGTCTGGAAAGACTTCGAGTGAGTGCTCGGCAAACTCCCTGGGTATTCCTGGCATATCTGAGGGCTGCCAGGCAAAAATTTCCCAGTACTCACGGAGGAGTTTGACGAGCGCGCTTTCCTATGCTTGCCAGAGGGTTGTTGAAACCATCGCTGTCTTCGCAGAGTCTGCCGGGTGCACTTGATGCTTTCGGGTGTAGCTGTTGGCGCTAAACTCTAGCTCAGGCGCATTTTTCTTCGTTAGGGGCATCACGGAGTGATCCGTGGTTTTTGCCAGCTCTTGAAGTTCTTCGTGCATCCCGAAAGATTTTGCGATCTCGTTGAACTCAATGTCGCATTTGTTGGATTTCTGAAAGTCTCCGTCAATGGTGATTACGCCATGTTCGCCAGGTAATTTGAGCTTCAGGTAGGCGTAGTGAGGTACTGCCATGAATCTAGCGAACGTTGTTCGACCCAAGATTGCGTGGTACTGTGAAGGCCAGTCGACAACTTCGAAGTCGAGGAACTCTCTCCTGTAGTTGCTCTGCGTGCCTAGCACAACTTCTAGGTTGATTGTTCCGAGTGGACGGACTGCCTTGCCTGGAACTATCCCGTGGAAGGATGTTTCTGATTCCGGGAGGCCGTCCAAGTTCTTGTTCATCCGACAGAGTGTATCCGCGTAGATAATGTTGAGGCCGCTGCCCCCATCCATGAATACGCGGGCTAAGTCGTAGTTGCCAATTTGCGCCTGGATGACGAGGGCGGCGTGTCCTGGTCGATAGACTCGTGGTGGGTGATCTTTCATCGAGAACGTGATTGGCTGGTCCGCCATTTTCAGGTACTCGGTCTTCGTTGGCGGTGTCTGCACTGCCATGCATAATTGCCTTCTGGATCATTGCGAGTTGTCCTGCCGGATTCGAATACGCGTTTGCGCCGGCGTTCGGTGGTGCGGGTACTGCAGCTAACGCCATGTTTGGATTTGCGGGTGGAGGTGGTGGTGGTGGCGGCTGGAATCCTTGGTGCCCTCCTCCTGGAAGCGGCGGGTAATTTTGAGTGGAGGCAGATCTTTTCCTCGCGAGTGCGACCGAGATGTCATGGAACTTTCGGCAATCCTTAAGCAGGTGTGTTGCCTTAGTTTTGCCCGTGCGCTTATCTGTGAATAGATGTAGCGAGCAGTATGCATCAAGGTCTTCCTCGGGGGATTTTTCTTCGGCCTTTGGTCTCCACTCGCGATTTCCACGGCGACCGGAATCGCGGTTTCGCGTGAATTCCGCGGCAACCAACTCCTCTCTATCCTCACGATCGTAATATTTTCTTCTTTTTCTTCGACCGTGACGATCGTCATCGTGTGCGGGTGACGATGCTCTTTCGTTGCGCACCGCATCTTCTCCGTTAGCCCATTTTTCGGCTATGATCATTAGCTCTCCGATAGTCTTGGGTGCAGCTCTGCCTAGCTCCTCTCGAAAAGCAGTTCTTCTGGCGCCTTTTGCGAAGGCTTCGATCGCTACTTCTTCTGAGATAGTTCCCACGGTATTCCTGAGCGTGGTCCATCGCTGGATGTACTCGCGTGTGGACTCGCCACTCTTCTGCTTGCATGCTCGTAGTTCTTCGATTGTAGCTGGCCTCTTGTAAGTCGACTGGAATTTTTTTGCAGAAATCGCGGTGCAAATCATCCCACGATGCGTAGCAAGATTTTGGTCTTCTTTCCAGCCAACTGCGGGCCGCGCCAGTAAGATGCAAATTGAGGTATTGCATAGCCGTGTTCTTGTTCCCACGTTGGCATTTTACTGCCGTGAGGTAGTCGCTTAGCCATTGAGAGGGCTCGAGTGAGCCGTCGTACTTCGTCACCTCCGTGCTGAGCTTGAACCTTTTGGGTAGAGGTGCTTCGCGGATGCTGCGAGCGAAACAGAGTGCTCCACAGGTTTCGTCATCCGAGGAGCCGGACGAAGAGCGCTCGCGATATCGCGAAGCCCTTGCCTTATCCACCCTTTTTTGAGCGAGATCTGATCGCGCGTCGTATTCTGGCCGATCACGGTCGTCATCTTTCCTTGGTTCCTTGCTTCGTTTTCTCGAGCGGCTGCTATGGTGCCGCGAGCTTCTGTCTCTCGGGCTATCTTCACTGCTGCTTCGACTGTCGCCGCGGCGTCTAGCTTCTTTTCCTCGACCGCGGCGTGGTGACTTATCCCTCCTTGGTGAAGAGCTTCTGTGCCTGCGGGGCGTTTCTTTATCTTTCTCTTTCTCCCGTCGCTCCTTCTCCTGCTGCTCCTCGGCCTTCTTGCGATCGTGAGAGGCGAGCCTTGCGGCCGCCAATCCGAGTCCTTTTCGTATTTGCTTGTATTGCTCTGCCCGAGGGTCGCTTTCCGTCGGTTGGTTCATCTGCATGTAGGTTGCCGCGGCTAGAACCGCAGCAGCGGGAGTTTGCGGGTACACGTTGCCGTCGTCGTCGACTCGCATGAGAGAAGGAGTGATCGATCTGTTTGTTTCGGGTATAGATTCATCGTTCCTGGATGTGGATGCGTGTCCTTTCCTCGCGGGTCGGGTTCCGACCGAGGGTGTTACGGACAGCCCAGCTCGTCTCTGGCTTGATTCGTCCGCCGCTCTTCTTCGGCGGGCCAGATCTACCCGAGCATCTTTGATAATCGTGGCTGCTCTCACTAGGTGATAGTGGTAGGCAACCATATCTTTGTGTGAGGCGGGTGGCTTGCTTGTTCGCATAGCTTCCTTTGCTCGTTTCCAGGATCCCCGCGAGCCGATTATGTTGCGCTCTGTCGCGCTATGTTCTGTTTCCGAGCCTTGTTCCGATCCTGCCATGCAGACTTGAGCTAGTCGAAGCTCGTGCGTCCTAGGCGTAGGTCGAAGGTTTCCTTGAATTCTTGATGGTTCCTCTGTCGAGAGGGTGTGATAGTCGTTGGCGTTGAAGCGGATGGACTCGCCACTTTTCTCCAGGTGACGGCGTGAGTCAACAGCTCCAGATTCAGTCTCTGATTCATCCGAGAAGTGGAGGATCCCGTCCATGTTCGTCACGAATTTGAGTCTCCCGAACGTCAGGGTGACGCTCTCCTCCAGATCTTCGAATACCGGGCGCGATTCCGGCGAGTGCGGTGTGACCACGACAGATCCGATCCGTAAAGGATTGTTCGGAGCCGTAGTCGTTGGTTTCCAACGAGTTTGATGTCGATGAAGCCGAAGATGCCGGTGATCCAGCGCCCGCCGTTCCCACAGACGGCGCCAATTGTCGAATCCCTGACTCAACAAATCCCTTCGGTGAACCTATCGGGTTTCGATTAGGAGAACCCATGAGCGCTGGTGGAATCGTCGGCTAGACAGGGGGCGAGATTTACCCAGGTTCGGGGCCCTCGTAGAGGTAAAACCCTTACTCCTGCCTTTTGTCGATCTGTATTGATGATTAGATCGGTTACAAAGGTTGTGCTCGAATCGAGAGTAGGTCTCGAGTTCAAGGCTTTTGGTCGTGCGGTATTGCTTGGTCCTCTCTCGGGCGCTCTCCTGGCCTTATATAGGCGGCCAGGTCTCGAGTTCTACCCGGAGAGGACTCCAACCCTAGCTAGGTCGGTTACATGTTTCCTAACTTAACCCGCAAGTTTAGTGCAGGTGGGATTCACGTGGGCCTTCTGGAGTGTTCCAAGGGCTCCTCTTCTTGGGCCTTCACCTTGGGCCTGAGAGGGGGTGTCCTTATCCGCAGGATACAGAATCCATATCTTCGTCAGTGATTGACCACATTGATGCTCGCGCATCACAATTATTTTGATAGCTAGCGAAGCATGTCAATAGCGACATAGTCCCACATCAGCAAGATGATGATGAAAATTTCAACGTACTGCAGTGGTGACATGAGTCACATGACCACAAGGTTACATATTCGGTGCTTCCCATATTAACACGACATGTGCTATCAATACTCGTTTCAACGTTGTCATTAGAGTATGCTTGAAGAGTCCTTGATGATAGACGAACCGGTCTCACCCCAGATATGGTGAGAACACTACTGGGTGTGAAATATGAGGAAGCATCCAAAAGTAGAGCCAACACACTGCGGATAACCAAGAACTAGCATCTGCGTTCAAAAATATCCGCTAGTGATGAAGAAGAACCGAAAGAATAGGTGTACTCTTTGTAATTTCTTATCTTTTGTAGTGTTTTTTTTTTGCACTTTAGACTTTTAGAACGAGCCGTACTATTTTTAGGGATGGAAATTTTTAATGAGGCAGAAATTAATAAAGCTCAATTTTTATCCTATATGACTTTTTCTCATTTTACGTATTTTCTATTTTCTTACATTTTTTTTTTTTTTGCCAAAACTGGTTCTAAAACGTGGCAGACATGCCGCGGGCCGGCCAGTTTAGCCAAGATGCCGTGCCTGGGCTGTTGTCTGCCGCCTGCGTGCTGGCACGGCACGGCACGTGCTTTAACAGGCCGTGGTGGGCCGGGCCGTTCTAAGCACCCGCATGCCTTTGCCGTGCCGGGCCTGGGCCGGCGCGTTAGCCAGGCTCTTGTCCTCGGTAGTCGTCACATATAGTGAAACAACCACCCTCCTCGTTAGGGTTCCTGTGCTCCAGCGGCGATCCCATCGCGCTGTGAGATTTGTACCGGCGACCTCCTGCGTGCTTCCCTCTCTCGCTGCTGGAATTCGGGCTGATCAAGGGGACGGCGAGACTGTCTACCCGGCCTTGGTTTTGGCGGCTGAACGAGACGCACTGGGAGGCTGAAACCCTAGTTTCCATTAGGTGATCTGGTGGATGGCGGAGAGCAGTACTTCGCAGATGTCAGGCTCGGAAGCGGTAAGTGGAGGGGAAGATGAGATCAGAGATATTCTCCAGCATCTGCAACTTAATGAAGATGAACTCGATGAAGTGGTAGTGGAGGCAGATGTGATTAAGGAATATCAGAAGGATGCTCGATGGTTGGCGATTGGTCGGGTTCTTACTACACGATCATTCAGCGGAGTAGCTTTTTTCGAGAAGATGAAAAGTATATGGAATCTGTCCAGAGAACCGGGTTTTCGCGAAGCGGGGAAGAATCTGTTTATCTTCCAGATGCGTTGCCTTGGTGATTGGAAGAAAGTAGTGCATCAGGGGCCCTGGATGTTTAGGGGATGGGGTGTAATGCTTGAAGATTATGATGGACTGACTGACCCGGAAAAGTTCACGTTTGGAGGATTAACTGTTTGGGCTCAAATTCATGGCATCCCTGAACTGTTCCGCAAAAGCGAGATTGTGGATGGTCTTGCTCGGCGTGTAGGGCAGGTGAAAGAAATACAGCTGAATCCAAAGCCGTTCTTTGAAGGAAATTATGTGCGCATGAGGGTAAGATTGGATGTAGCTAAACCCCTCCCTCGGGTGGTCTCGCTAGTACTGCCGGAAGGACGGAAACTGATGATGGTCAAATATGAAAAAATACCTTTTTTCTGCAAACAATGTGGGATCATGGGGCATGATCACGAAGAGTGTGGCGATGGAGCATGGGATGCAGACAAGTTCCAATATGGTGCATGGATGATGGCTAAGCGTAGAGCAGTACAACCGATTGATGAGCCTCGGCGCTTTGTATCTGTCTCTCGTGCTAGGGGAGGTCGTATGGGCAGAGGTGGAGGCAGAACCACCTTTCCTCGCAAGAGATCGTCGGGAGAAGCTCACCTCGATGATGATGTGGAAGATACTGCCCAAAGCCCTTTGAAGAAACCAGAGGAAGAAGAGATACTAGCACATGATAGAACTCTAGAGGGAAACACATCAGGAAGCAATACTAGGAGGAAACTTGACGTTGGACAAGGGGTAGAAGGGGTTAAGGAGAGCTCGGGTTCTGGTGTTGGTTTAAGGATGCGTGAGGAGCCCCCTCCACCTCCATCTTACGTCACACCTAAAGAAAGAAAGCAGATGAAGGCGACAAGTAAAAATGTGGTTGCGGGAACCATGGCGGCCTCCTCGGGGGAGGACCGCCAGACCCAATGAGTACCCTTAGCTGGAACGGACGCGGTTTGGGCGATCCCGCGACCGTTCACGAGCTCCGCGACTTAGCTCGCACTTATTCGCCTGCTATCTTGTGCGTGGTGGAGACACAGATAGCGAAGTATCGTGTAGAGGGGCTTGCACAAACATTGGGCTTTGATTATGCATATGGAGTGGATAGCAATGGACGGAGCGGAGGCATGTGCGTGTACTGGAGACATCCTATACAGCTGAGGCTCCGAAATTTTTCTAGATATCACATTGATATGGAGGTAAATGAAACAGACAAGGAGCCATGGAGGCTGACGGCGTGGTATGGAGAGGCAAATAGAAGCCTTAGATATAAGACATGGGACATGATGAGGTTCCTCAAGGCGGACTGTGATCTGCCATGGTTGTGCATAGGCGATTTTAACGAAGTTTTGCGCCAGGAGGAACAATTGGGGCCGAATGAGAGGGAGATGGCACAAATAAACTTGTTTCGTGAGGCTGTGGATGCGTGCCAGCTCTGTGACTTGGGCTACAGGGGCTTAGACTGGACTTTCTAGAGGAAAATACAAAACAACGAGTACTGTCGAGTACGTCTAGATCGTGCGCTTGCGTCCCCCGAGTGGTGTGCTCGGTTTCCTTATGCAACTGTGACACATCTTCATGCTGTTAAGTCGGACCACTCGCCGATTTTGTTATTGAACGAAATGGAGGCGGGAAACCAGAGAATTGCGGTGGATAAACCCTTCCGCTATGAGCTCATGTGGGAGCGACATGAGGATTTCGAATCTACCGTGAGGGAGGCATGGGGTGTGAACCCTGCGTGTAATGTTGCGGATCTCCATGCAAAGTTGGAAGCGCTCTCAGGACATTTTTTGGCTTGGGGCTCGACCACTTTTGGAGCAGTTCGGACGGAATTGAGAATTTTAAGAAGCAAGCTGAGAGTGCTGCGGCAAGATCCTCTCCGTGTGGGACCTTCGTATGAGGAGAAGAAGGTAGAGGAGCGAATTGCTGAGCTGTGCTACAGGGAAGAAATCATGTGGCGTCAGCGTGCCAGGGTTCAATGGTTAGCTGAGGGAGACAAAAACACGCGGTTTTTTCACTTAAAAGCAAGCAACAGAAGGAAGAAAAATAGAATAGAGAGGCTCACACGGAATAATGGAACAATTTGTTCAAATGATGCCGAGATGGAGGAGATGGCATCTGCCTTTTATGAAACGTTGTATGCAACTGAGGGCACCATTGGCATAGAGGAGGTGTTATCTCATGTGCCTTGTAGTGTTACACAGGAGATGAATGATGACCTGGGAGCTCCGTATGGTGATCAAGAGATCAAGGCCGCGCTGTTCCAAATGTGCCCAACCAAAGCCCCGGGTCCAGACGGTTTCCCAGCGCATTTTTTTCAGAAGCACTGGAATCTTGTTGGTGAGGAGATCACCAAGATTGTGATACGGATTCTTAATGGAGATGACTCGGCTGAGGAGATAAATAGGACGTTCATCGTATTAATTCCTAAGGTACAAAACCCACTTCTCCTCTCTCAGTTTAGACCTATAAGCTTGTGCAATGTGATTTATAAAATAGCCTCAAAAGTGCTTGCTAACCGTCTGAAAAAGATTCTCCCTGTAATTGTATCCGAGGAACAATCGGCATTTGTTCCTGGTCGTCTGATCACCGACAATGTTATCACTGCTTATGAATGCCTGCACTTTATGAAGTCGAAGAAGAGCAAGAAGGAATCATTCTGCGCTTTAAAACTGGATATGCAAAAGGCATATGATCGCCTAGAGTGGAATTATCTAGAAGCTATTATGAAGAAGATGGGTTTTGCTCCAAGTTTTGTTGAAGCTATCATGAGAGGGGTTCGCTCGGTTACCTTCTCGGTGTTGTTTAATGGAGCAAGGACCACGGAATTCAAGCCTAGCCGTGGCTTAAGGCAGGGAGATCCAATCTCCCCGTACCTCTTCCTCCTGGCTGCGGAGGGATTATCCTGCTTATTAAAACATGTCATGTCAAATAATGAGATGGAGGGAATCAAGATTGCTAGGTCGTCCCCTAAGGTTAACCATTTACTTTTTGCGGACGACTGTATTCTCTTCTTCAAAGCCACTACTGCGGATAGTATATGCATGAGGGGAGTTCTCGAGAGGTATTGCAATGCCTCGGGTCAGCGGATCAATATGGATAAGTCCTCTATTTTCTTTGGGAAAGGATGTTCCGAACAGGTTAGGGGGGATATCAAGAATCTGCTCGAGGTACAGAATGAAGCATTAAAGGAGAAATACCTGGGACTGCCTTCGGAAGTGGGAAGGGCAAAAAATGGTGCGTTTTCTTATATCAAAGATAGGGTTTGGAAACGACTGCAAGGCTGGATGGAGAAAGTTCTGTCAGAGGGTGGGAAAGAGATACTGATCAAATCGGTTATTCAAGCAATTCCAACCTACTCAATGGCTCTTTTTAAACTACCTAGAGGAATGTCTGAACAAATTACATCAATGATTAGGAGGTTTTGGTGGGGGAGTAAACAGGGTGAAAGGAAAGTGGCTTGGATTTCTTGGGAAACGATGACAATGCCGAAATACAGAGGGGGCTTGGGCTTTAGAAATATCGAGATTTTCAACCTAGCTCTGCTGGCTAGGCAAGCTTGGCGTATTCTTGTTAACCCGGACTCCCTGAGTGCAAAAATATTGAAGTCAGTTTACTTCCCGGATACGAACATTCTGGAAGCAAGTCTTGGATCGCGGCCGTCTCAGATTTGGCGCTCGATCTGTGAGGGCCGAGACATGCTTCGTCATGGTTTGATTAGGAGGATAGGTGATGGGCTCTCGACAATGGTGTGGGATGATAACTGGATTCCCCGGGATCACAAACTGAGGCCATATGCACGTATTTCTCATCAGCCTCCTCTCCGAGTATCGGACTTAATATGCCCAGCTACAAGGACTTGGGATACACAGAAACTGCAGACTCACTTCCTACCTATGGATATAGAGGCTATTAAACAGATCCTTATTAGTTTCCATAGGCAAGAGGATTTTTGGGCTTGGCATTTTGACAGGAAAGGAGTGTTTACTGTTAAATCCGCTTATCACATGATGATGGACATAAAGAGACGCCGTGAAGATTATTTTGATGGGAGGGCTGCGCATTCTAACTTGGATTATGATGAGAAGGGCTGGAAGTACTTGTGGAAAGTTAAGGTCCCCTCGAAGCTCAAAATCTTTGCTTGGCGTCTTGCAAAAGCATCGCTTCCTACTGGTGAAGTTCGGTGCCACCGAAAGATGACTAACATTGCATCATGTCCGATCTGTAACGCATCTATGGACTCATGGAGGCATGCCTTGATTGAATGCAATATGTCACGGAGTGTCTGGGCGCTTCGGGATGATGATGTGCTGGCTCCTCTAATGGCTGACGAAACAGATGATCCGCGGCTTTGGCTGTTCTCGTTGAGTACGAGTCTCCCGCGGGATGCTTTTATTGAGGTTCTTGTTACACTGTGGGCCATCTGGTGGGCGAGGCGCAAGCTAATTCACGAGGGCGAGCAGCAGCCCCCGCTATCGACACACTGTTTCATCACAAAATACTTACAGGAACTTCGGTCATGTAATGGGCCAAGTACTGGTGCAGGTGCTGGGATGATGAGGCCTAGGGTGGCGTCTTGGATACCACCAACGGCCGGGGCTGTGAAGATTAATACCGATGCAGCCGTGGCTATTAACCAGCAGCGGGGGACAGCTGGGGCGGTGTGCAGAGATGGTGCGGGTAGATTTTTGGGTGCATCGGTGCTTGTTTTTGATGGCCTGACTACTCCAGAGGTGGCCTGCTCGGAGGCACTAGCTCTGGCTGGGATTTGCATGAGCACAAACTTGTTATTGCATCGGATTGCCAAAATGTGGTGAATGATATCAATGGGTCAGCGGACAAAGGACAGCATGCAGTGATCATTCGGGATATTAAACTGAGAAGATCGAAGTTCCAAGAAGCGGTGTTCCGCCATGAACGACGAGAAGCCAATACGGAAGCGCATAGGTTGGCTCGCTCGGCGACCAGCCTGGGAGTTGGACGGCATATCTGGTTCTCTGCCCCGATTGAGTTGGGAATCAGAGAAAATATTGTATCTCCTACATCTTAAGCTTCTGTTGTTCCTCTCAAAAAAAAAAAAAAGGCAGTCGTCACATATCTATCCTCTCGCTCTCCTCACCGACGCTGCCAAACCTAGTTTCCCCCAGACGGCGACCCGCCGCGAGCTAAGGCCGCCCCCGTAGCCGCGTTCCTCAAAGGTTTATTCCTTTACTCATAGTTCTCCTCTCCTATCTGGATCTGACTTCGGTTGATTTCTTTCGTCTGCTTAGATCCGATTCGATTCGATTGTTCCAATAGTTTTCGATTCATAGTTTGTCCTTCTCGATTGTTACCTTCCTATAAATGTTGGCCTAGGTATACTAATCTGAACCCGATGACCTGCTAAATGCTAATAATCCCTTTTTATTTTTGTTTCGACAAATAATAGCTAGCTAGGTCAATTTTGTAAAGCATACTCTATCTACTACTTGTGAATCATCACTAGTCGGTATTTAGATAACTCGATTTTTTTCGGCAGGAGTAGTAGGGCATTATGCCAAGATCTAGTAACAAGCGCAAGAAGCCTAGCTTGAACGAAAAGCAAGACGCCACGCAGAATAAAGCTCCCATATCCCATGCCACTCTCTTTTTGCTTTCCTTTTCCCTTGATGTAAGATAATTTTTCTTTCAATTAACTTGGACCCTTCACTCGGAAGTGGTGTGTGGCAGGTGTGGTGAATCCGCTCAAGTCGCCCAGAGCAAACTGGGTTACCAAGTTTCTTCCAAATTATCTGCAAGTCTT
The DNA here is from genome assembly GCA_028641055.1 of Alopecurus myosuroides. Taxonomy (NCBI): domain Eukaryota; kingdom Viridiplantae; phylum Streptophyta; class Magnoliopsida; order Poales; family Poaceae; genus Alopecurus; species Alopecurus myosuroides. Next base: position 19,964 of record JAPCYS010002154.1, read on the forward strand.
GTCTCACTTGCTTCATTCAATGGTAACTATAATGTTCTATGCACAGTTTTTTAGTTTTAATCATCACTAGCTCATAGTTAATTAATGGTTGGTTGAATCTTGTAGGAAACAAGGTTTTGCATGAATGCGCAGGCATATTTATCAAAAGCTTAAATGCTGATACTCCAAGTGTTTTGACTTCATTCTCTTTGTTTGCGTATGATGATGGTAGTATTAAGAAGAAGCGCCGTGATGTTTCCAGGGTTGGTGCTGCCCTCATTTTTCCAGTCCATGTCTTGCTTATTAAATAATCATGCCATATCAATATCTGTCTTTGCAGATTGAAGTGAAACTTCCAAATGGTCAAGTCGTACATGGGAAACTAGCGCATTTTCATAATCATTATGATATTGCCATTGTCAGCATCGACAACTTGCCACCTGGTTTTCAGCCGGAATATCTCAGTCTTGATCATGGCGTGCAATTCGAGCCTCATATTGAGGTAGTAGCTGTATGGCGCTCTTATCATGCAGGAGAATTTAAGACCACAAGGGGGACACTTGATGACATCCCTGAAATAAATTGCCCTTCTTGGTCTAGCACATGTAGAATTGAGATGGTGAGTTGTTAAGTTCTCTCTGGTTTCTACTTGGTTAAAATAATTAATAAGTGAGCATCATTATATATTTTCACGTGCTGAATATCATATTCGTTGAGGCATTACAGGTTGCATTTATTCTGTCTAACTTTCTTCATTGCCACTTCAATATTTGCTAGGCTGGGATTGGAGGTGCGCTTAGTGATCTCGATGGGAATTTGATTGGAATGAACTTTCATGGCAACGTTACTAAAGGCTTCACTTACTGCGTACCAGTGCATACAATTCTTGAGTGGTTGCGGTATTTTGGAGTGCTACCCGAGTATGTTTTTGAGCCTTTGCTTCTCATTTAGCTTCTGTTGTATGGTGTTCTGTCCCACATCCCTCTTCTATTGCAGCTTGCAGGGCCTAACATTTTGTAAATATGATGTTTGTCAAATTGTTTTTTCAAATATGAATTAGTGATTAAGGTGCATGATCAAACAAAAAATAAAAAAGAATTCAATCAATGACCAAAAGAACCAAAAACATGACTCCTCATTTTCACTATATGTCACCTCAGCCTGCCATGTGCACGGACAAAGAAAGCACTAAAACCCAGGGAAAAAAGTTAAATCGGGTTTTTTGGAGTTATATGACCACCACTTATATCCTGTGAACTGTCTTCAAGGCAAACTAAAAAAAAGTGTACAAAGTAAAAAATAATGCTCCCTCCGTCCTGTTTTAGTTATCGCAATTGTCCTTGAGCCCGCACGTAGCTTCATACAGCAAGGGACTGCTACATCCCTGAGTTTGGAGTAATATTTGTTAATTCTGTCATTTTGCTATGAAATATTTCTAACTAACTTTATCCGATTCCTCCTTGTGTAATACCTGAGTTCATCTATTGTGTTTGGTTCCTGGATTTATCAGGAGTTTTTTTGAATTGCGATGCAGTACTGAACCTGAGCAAGAGGGTGGTTATTGTACAAGAAAGAGTAGCACAAGGGAGACACAAAGATATTCTACATCTTACGTGCAATTGCCGGAGCACATGGGAGGTTTAGGTGAGCATAACACACTAACCGATTAGAACTGTTATGTTTGTTATTACCACACTAAATATGTGGTTTATGCTTATCATTTCATGCTGTGATGGATGCACTATATCAAATCTACTGTTCGTGCTAACATATGGTCGGTAATTACTTCACCTTGTCGCAACAGTGTTAGTTGATGCTTTATGCGAATGGGCTACATCCTGGGGTTATCCCTTACCAGACCCATGTAAACTATGTGGTGAGTTATTGCTGTCATTTTTTCTGTTTGACCCCTTATGTTTCACATTCTGACAGCTTTATACAAACATTTTGAAACGTTCTTGCTTGATTGTACAGATGGCATGTATCTGAATTATACTTTTGAAGAGGAATTTGGAGAAGATATCTCTAGTATTCTAAGCAAAAAGGTTGCTTTAAAAGTGTCTAAAAGTGTTGTCTCAATTGCTTCATTCAATGGTGATTCTACTGCCATATGTTCGTATCTTCACCTAGACCTTTTCAGTTGGTTGTGACAATTGATATTGTGATCTATGTAGGAAAGACAAGGGTTTTTGCTTGCACAGGAGTAATTATAGACTACGGTGCACACTCAGGAAAAATCCTGACTTCAGCAAGTTTGGTTCGAGATTCTGGTGATAATGTTCAGAAGATTAATCATAACATGAGGGTTATTACTGTTACCACTATTTGATTATTCTGTTTTTTTCACTTAAGAATCAGGTGACCATAACCTTTTCATTACAGATTGAAGTATGCCTTCCAGATAATTGTCGAGTCAAAGGGATATTGAAATATTGTAATCTATGTTACAATATTGCTATTGTTGACATTGTGGAGTCCCAACGTCCTCATGGAATAAAACTCAAGGGGCATAAGCCTGTTAGCAATGGAGCAGATGTAGTGGCCGTAGGTTGTCTCTCCCATGAGCACAAATTAATGGCCACAAAGGGCAGGTTGATTGATAAAAACACTGATTGGGAACACCAACACAGTTGCGAAGAACTTAGCTTCTCCAGTTGTAAAATTACTAAGGTATTTTTGTTGTTGACTTACTGGATGTATCGTAGTACTACCTCTGCACGTTATTACAAATATCGTGATTCATGAAACCCTTTTCTTGTGTCACCCTTTTGTTTGCTAGGCTGGAATCGGGGGCCCTCTTATTGACATGTGTGGGGACATTGTTGGTATGAACTTCTATCACGAGGAATGTACTCCGTTCCTGTCGAGTAGCATCATTCTGGACCTCCTCAAGGATGATTTCTCGAAGGATATATGTGCGAAATGGTATGCTGGTTGTATGTGTGCTGTTTCTTTTATATTGTATGCAAGGGCCTTCATGGCATCATAATATTCTGGCATTAGGACAGTACTTGCCTGGACATTTATCTTTTCTAATTAATCTTTGGGCCGCCGCCACATTCTCTAGTACTTATGTTTACGCTGGTTTAACATTATATATAGCCTTGTCTTGTTTGGGACATATGACACTGATATCAATGTGTAAAAGAAGTGCACATGCACTGATGTTGTATTACTGATCATCTTCTTGTTTTGCCTTAGCTCTAGTTTGAGGGTTGCCAGATGCGCCATGCTTCTTTTAATTTTATGGAAGCAACACCATGCATGCAACGAAGGGTTTATATAGCTTTATCCTTGCCCTATAATTTCTGATGGTAGACTTGTGTTAAACAGGTTGATTTAGCTAATTCAGTGTTTCAAATATTTTGCAGTCTAAAGGACGGGCCTTTTGTGGTCGGTGGTACAAACAGGTATATTTTGTTTGACACATGTTCTTGCTATTCATATTCATTGCTTCAAATAAACTTACAATTGCTCCACAACAGATGGCCTGTGACCAAGCCATGTTGGGTTTATCCACCATTATTCAGGATCAGGAAGGCGCTGAGTATCACAACTCATGTGGGCTCCTATGCTCATGCTACTTGAAAAGAGATCTCATGACGGAAAGTTAAAAGAAAATACTGTTGGTTTATCAATGTATGAATTTGAGATGTTTTGATGTATCCTGACTTGCCCTGATCAAATCGAATAATCCAAGCCTTCTTATTGTAGTAATTTAGGAACTACTAGACATGTCTGTAGACTGAAGTAGGTGTCTTGTATTATTAACGGATAACATGAACCTCTCAGATCATCCTTTCAAGGTACATGCGCTGTTATTAGCTTCCTTCGATTTATTCCGGGTTTCTCTGTGATGGGTTTATCAGTGGTAGGCGACTTTATTATGAGGCTGGCTGCAGTCACTTTGCCGGTACTGAGTCAATTTGACGTTACTGGGCTGGCTTCAGTCACTTTGCCGGTATCCGAGTCAGTTACAGTTTTCATCCTGACTTTTTAAATTATGATGGTTGCAGTCCCCATATAAAATTTGAGTATGGTCCTAAGAAATCAGGCATGGGCCCTGCTTTTTATATTACCAAAAAAAGCAAAGAAGTTGGGCACACAAGTTCAAACGCAACCGACAACCCCAGGAAAGCTTCCTGTTACATAAGAAAAGGAAACATAGGTGTTACTGAAGCAAAAGTGCATGCTCCAGGGTTTACGAAAACAGATCAGGACCGACGCTTTTCTTCAGGTGTATCTTGCATTACGAGAAGGCAAATTGCATCCTCGACTCTTCCCTCCCGGAGAGACTGAAGACATCATCAGAAGGGTATAGAGCCAGACCATACATTATCATAGAGCATTTCCCACCAGAATAATATAAAAAAATTCCACTTTTGCTGCATGAGGCGGCGACCTTAGAAGTCAGTAGCTCAAGAATCAGCTCTAGAGGCGGCGACCTGAGAAGTCGGACACAACAAGAGGATGATTAATCTTGGGTGACCACTACAGGAATGGACTTATGTGCCGACGGCCAAAAACTGTGCCGACGGCAAAATATCGGGGGCCGTCGGCACACAAGGCTCGAGCCCCAGCCTGCCAACTCGGCCGTCGGCACGGGGGAGACCGTCGGCACAGCGGAAAGGGGGCCGACGGTGGCCGTCGGCACACTAGCTCCCGTCGGCACAGTCCAAACAGGGCCGACGGCTGCCCTCGGCATCAATTCAGCCGTCGGGACAGGCCACTCGCCCCGGTGGCTAGGCCCTACCAAGTTCTATGCCGACGGCTTTGCCGTCGGCACATGTGAAAAGTTTTTTTTTGTTATTTTGTGGTGGAATGTGTAGTTATTAATTACTCACAATTGATAAAATTAATATCATAATTTTTCATGTTTAAAATATATAAACTCACAATCGTTACCGCGTGTATCGAGATCTAAGTCCATTTTTTTTTGTAATACTAGCTTGTTGCAAAGTCCGACACCACTATCGAGTGGCTTTCTACCTAGTTGTTTTATGTTTCTATGGCCTACCCTAACTCAACCAAGCACCTAGTTCCACATTGCTACCCCCTTTCGACGCCGTTACCGCGTGTTTCCGTATAAGTCCGTTATTTCTCCAGCGGGTCTAGGGTTTCAACGGAGGGGGGGCTCCGGATCTTCTGGACCCCAACACAAGCAAGTTTGTGCCATAGCATGTTATTATAGGTGTGTTGTGTGCTTTTGATGGCAAAGATTTCACTCCGGGGTGTGGGCCGCTTCACCGGCATCCACTTCTCTCTCGTGAGTTTACACGCGCTTATAGGGTGAAACCCCCGTATCGGACGAAACGTCGTGAATCTTCCGAAGAGGTGGGTTCTACCTAGTTGTTTTATGTTCCTATTGTCTACCCTAACACAACCAAGCACCTAGTTCCACAGTGCTACCCCCTTTCGACGCCGTTACCGTGTGTTTCCGTATAAGTCCGGTATTTCTCCGGCGGGTCTAGGGTTTCACCGGAGGGGGGGCTCCGGATCTTCTGGACCCCAAACAAGCAAGTTTGTGCCATAGCATGTTATTATAGGTGTGTCGTGTGCTTTTTATGGCAAAGATTTCACTCCGGGGTGTGGGCCGCTTCACCGGCATCCACTTCTCTCTCGTGAGTTTACACGCGCTTATAGGGTCAAACCCCCGTATCAGACGAAACGTCGTGAATTTTCCGAAGAGGTGGGTTCTACCTAGTTGTTTTATGTTCCTATGGCCTACCCTAACACAACCAAGCACCTAGTTCCACATTGCTACCCCCTTTCGACGTCGTTACCGCGTGTTTCCGTATAAATCCGGTATTTCTCCAGCGGGTCTAGGGTTTCACCGGAGGGGGGCTCCGGATCTTCTGGACCCCAACACAAGCAAGTTGTGCCATAGCATGTATTATAGTGTGTTGTGTGCTTTTCATGGCAAAGATTTCACTCCGGGGTGTGGGCCGCTTCACCGGCATCCACTTCTCTCTCGTGAGTTTACACGCTTATAGGGTGAAACCCCCGTATCGGACGAAACGTCGTGAATCTTCCGAAGAGGTGGGTTCTACCTAGTTGTTTTATGTTCCTATTGTCTACCCTAACACAACCAAGCACCTAGTTCCACAGTGCTACCCCCTTTCGACGCCGTTACCGCGTGTTTCCGTATAAGTCCGGTATTTCTCCAGCGGGTCTAGGGTTTCACGGAGGGGGGCTCCGGATCTTCTGGACCCCAACACAAGCAAGTTTGTGCCATAGCATGTTATTATAGGTGTGTTGTGCTTTTGATGGCAAAGATTTCACTCCGGGGTGTGGGCCGCTTCACCGGCATCCACTTCTCTCTCGTGAGTTTACACGCGCTTATAGGGTGAAACCCCCGTATCGGACGAAACGTCGTGAATCTTCCGAAGAGGTGGGTTCTACCTAGTTGTTTAATGTTCCTATGGTCTACCCTAACACAACCAAGCACCTAGTTCCACAGTGCTACCCCCTTTCGACGCCGTTACCGCGTGTTTCCGTATAAGTCCGGTATTTCTCCGGCGGGTCTAGGGTTTCACCGGAGGGGGGGCTCCGATCTTCTGGACCCCAACACAAGCAAGTTTGTGCCATAGCATGTTATTATAGGTGTGTTGTGTTCTTTTGATGGCAAAGATTTCACTCCGGGGTGTGGGCCGCTTCACCGGCATCCACTTCTCTCTCGTGAGTTTACACGCGCTTATAGGGTGAAACCCCCGTATCGGACGAAACGTCGTGAATCTTCCGAAGAGGTGGGTTCTACCTAGTTGTTTTATGTTCCTATGGTCTACCCTAACACAACCAAGCACCTAGTTCCACAGTGCTACCCCCTTTCGACGCCGTTACCGCGTGTTTCCGTATAAGTCCGGTATTTCTCCAGCGGGTCTCGGGTTTGACCGGAGGGGGGGGGGCTCCGGATCTTCTGGACCCCAACACAAGCAAGTTTGTGCCATAGCATGTTATTATAGGTGTGTTGTGTGCTTTTGATGGCAAAGATTTCACTCCGGGTGTGGGCCGCTTCACCGGCATCCACTTCTCTCTCGTGAGTTTACACACGCTTATAGGGTGAAACCCCCGTATCGGACGAAACGTCGTGAATCTTCCGAAGAGCTGGGTTCTACCTAGTTGTTTTTATGTTCCTATGGTCTACCCTAACACAACCAAGCACCTAGTTCCACAGTGCTACCCCCTTTCGACGCCGTTACCGCGTGTTTCCGTATAAGTCCGTATTTCTCCGGCGGGTCTAGGGTTTCACCGGAGGGGGGGGGGGCTCCGGATCTTCTGGACCCCAACACAAGCAAGTTTGTGCCATAGCATGTTTTATAGGTGTGTTGTGTGCTTTTGATGGCAAAGATTTCACTCCGGGGTGTGGGCCGCTTCACCGGCATCCACTTCTCTCTCGTGAGTTTACACGCGCTTATAGGTGAAACCCCCGTATCGGACGAAACGTCGTGAATCTTCCGAAGAGGTGGGTTCTACCTAGTTGTTTTATGTTCCTATGGCCTACCTAACACAACCAAGCACCTAGTTCCACATTGCTACCCCCTTTCGACGTCGTTACCGCGTGTTTCCGTATAAGTCCGGTATTTCTCCAGCGGGTCTAGGTTTCACCGGAGGGGGGCTCCGGATCTTCTGGACCCCAACACAAGCAAGTTTGTGTCATAGCATGTTATTATAGGTGTGTTGTGTGCTTTTGATGGCAAAGATTTCACTCCGGGGTGTGGGCCGCTTCATCGGCATCCACTTCTCTCTCGTGAGTTTACACGCGCTTATAGGGTGAAACCCCCGTATCGGACGAAACATCGTGAATCTTCCGAAGAGGTGGGTTCTACCTAGTTGTTTTATGTTCCTATTGTCTACCCTAACACAACCAAGAACCTAGTTCCACAGTGCTACCCCCTTTCGACGCCGTTACCACGTGTTTCCGTATAAGTCCGGTATTTCTCCAGCGGGTCTAGGGTTTCACCGGAGGTTGGGCTCCGATCTTCTGGACCCCAACACAAGCAAGTTTGTGCCATAGCATGTTATTATAGGTGTGTTGTGTGCTTCTGATGCAAAGATTTCACTCCGGGGTGTGGGCCGCTTCACCGGCATCCACTTCTCTCTCGTGAGTTTACACGCGCTTAGGGTGAAACCCCCGTATCGGACGAAACGTCGTGAATCTTCCGAAGAGGTGGGTTCTACCTAGTTGTTTTATGTTCCTATGGTCTACCCTAACACAACCAAGCACCTAGTTCCACAGTGCTACCCCCTTTCGACGCCGTTACCCCGTGTTTCCGTGTAAGTCCGGTATTTCTCCAGCGGGTCTAGGGTTTCACCGGAGGGGGGGCTCCGGATCTTCTGGACCCCAACACAAGCAAGTTTGTGCCATAGCATGTTATTATAGGTGTGTTGTGTGCTTTTGATGGCAAATATTTCACTCCGGGGTGTGGGCCGCTTCACCGGCATCCACTTCTCTCTCGTGAGTTTACACGCGCTTATAGGGTGAAACTCCCGTATCGGACGAAACGTCGTGAATCTTCCGAATAGGTGGGTTCTACCTAGTTGTTTTATGTTTCTATGGCCTACCCTAACACAACCAAGCACCTAGTTCCACATTGCTACCCCCTTTCGACGCCGTTACCTCGTGTTTCCGTATAAGTCCGGTATTTCTCCAGCGGGTCTAGGTTTCACCGGAGGGGGGCTCCGGATCTTCTGGACCCCAACACAAGCAAGTTTGTGCCATAGAATGTTATTATAGGTGTGTTGTGTGCTTTTGATGGCAAAGATTTCACTCCGGGGTGTGGGCCGCTTCACCGACATCCACTTCTCTCTCGTGAGTTTACACGCGCTTATAGGGTGAAACCCCCGTATCGGACGAAACGTCGTGAATCTTCCGAAGAGGTGGGTTCTACCTAGTTGTTTTATGTTCCTATGGTCTACCCTAACACATCCAAGCACCTAGTTCCACAGTGCTACCCCCTTTCGACGCCGTTACCGCGTGTTTCCGTATAAGTCCGGTATTTCTCCAGCGGGTCTAGGGTTTCACCGGAGGGGGGGCTCCGGATCTTCTGGACTCCAACACAAGCAAGTTTGTGCCATAGCATGTTATTATAGGTGTGTTGTGTGATTTTGATGGCAAATATTTCACTCCGGGGTGTGGGCCGCTTCACCGGCATCCACTTCTCTCTCGTGAGTTTACACGCGCTTATAGGGTGAAACCCCCGTATCGGACGAAACGTCGTGAATCTTCCGAATAGGTGGGTTCTACCTAGTTGTTTTATGTTCCTATGGTCTACCCTAACACAACCAAGCACCTAGTTCCAAAGTGCTACCCCCTTTCGACGCCGTTACCGCGTGTTTCCGTATAAGTCCGGTATTTCTCCAGCGGGTCTAGGGTTTCACCGGAGGGGGGCTCCGGATCTTCTGGACCCCAACACAAGCAAGTTTGTGCCATAGCATGTTATTATAGGTGTGTTGTGTGCTTTTGATGGCAAAGATTTCACTCCGGGGTGTGGGCCGCTTCACCGGCATCCACTTCTCTCTCGTGAGTTTACACGCGCTTATAGGGTGAAACCCTCGTATCGGACGAAACGTCGTGAATCTTCCGAAGAGGTGGGTTCTACCTAGTTGTTTTATGTTACTATGGTCTACCCTAACACAACCAAGCACCTAGTTCCACAGTGCTACCCCCTTTCGACGCCGTTACCGCGTGTTTCCATATAAGTCCGGTATTTCTCCGGCGGGTCTAGGGTTTCACCGAGGGGGGCTCCGGATCTTATGGACCCCAACACAAGCAAGTTTGTGCCATAGCATGTTATTATAGGTGTGTTGTGTGCTTTTGATGGCAAAGATTTCACTCCGGGGTGTGGGCCGCTTCACCGGCATCCACTTCTCTCTCGTGAGTTTACACGCGCTTATAGGGTGAAACCCCCGTATCGGACGAAACGTCGTGAATCTTCCAAAGAGGTGGGTTCTACCTAGTTGTTTTATGTTCCTATGGCCTACCCTAACACAACCAAGCACCTAGTTCCACATTGCTACCCCCTTTCGACGTCGTTACCGCGTGTTTCCGTATAAGTCCGGTATTTCTGCAGCGGGTCTAGGGTTTCACCGGAGGGGGGCTCCGGATCTTCTGGACCCCAACACAAGCAAGTTTGTGCCATAGCATGTTATTATTGGTGTGTTGTGTGCTTTTGATGGCAAATATTTCACTCCGGGGTGTGGGCCGCTTCATCGGCATCCACTTCTCTCTCGTGAGTTTACACGCGCTTATAGGGTGAAACCCCCGTATCGGACGAAACATCGTGAATCTTCCGAAGAGATGGGTTCTACCTGTTTTTATGTTCCTATTGTCTACCCTAACACAACCAAGCACCTAGTTCCACAGTGCTACCCCCTTTCGACGCCGTTACCGCGTGTTTCCGTATAAGTCCGGTATTTCTCCAGCGGGTCTAGGGTTTCACCGGAGGGGGGCTCCGATCTTCTGGACCCCAACACAAGCAAGTTTGTGCCATAGCATGTTATTATAGGTGTGTTGTGTGCTTCTGATGGCAAAGATTTCACTCCGGGGTGTGGGCCGCTTCACCGGCATCCACTTCTCTCTCGTGAGTTTACACGCGCTTATAGGGTGAAACCCCCGTATCGGACGAAACGTCGTGAATCTTCCGAAGAGGTGGGTTCTACCTAGTTGTTTTATGTTCCTATGGTCTACCCTAACACAACCAAGCACCTAGTTCCACAGTGCTACCCCCTTTCGACGCCGTTACCGCGTGTTTCCGTATAAGTCCGGTATTTCTCCAGCGGGTCTAGGGTTTCACCGGAGGGGGCTCCGGATCTTCTGGACCCCAACACAAGCAAGTTTGTGCCATAGCATGTTATTATAGTGTGTTGTGTGCTTTTGATGGCAAATATTTCACTCCGGGTGTGGGCCGCTTCACCGGCATCCACTTCTCTCTCGTGAGTTTACACGCGCTTATAGGGTGAAACTCCCGTATCGGACGAAACGTCGTGAATCTTCCGAAGAGGTGGGTTCTACCTAGTTGTTTTATGTTTCTATGGCCTACCCTAACACAACCAAGCACCTAGTTCCACATTGCTACCCCCTTTCGACGCCGTTACCTCGTGTTTCCGTATAAGTCCGGTATTTCTCCAGCGGGTCTAGGGTTTCACCGGAGGGGGGCTCCGGATCTTATGGACCCCAACACAAGCAAGTTTGTTCCATAGCATGTTATTATAGGTGTGTTGTGTGCTTTTGATGGCAAAGATTTCACTCCGGGGTGTGGGCCGCTTCACCGCATCCACTTCTCTCTCGTGAGTTTACACGCGCTATAGGGTGAAACCCCCGTATCGGACGAAACGTCGTGAATCTTCCGAAGAGGTGGGTTCTACCTAGTTGTTTTATGTTCCTATGGTCTACCCTAACATAACCAAGCACCTAGTTCCACAGTGCTACCCCCTTTCGACGCCGTTACCGCGTGTTTCCGTATAAGTCCGGTATTTCTCCAGCGGGTCTAGGGTTTCACCGGAGGGGGGGCTCCGGATCTTCTGGACCCCAACACAAGCAAGTTTGTGCCATAGCATGTTATTATAGGTGTGTTGTGTGCTTTTGATGGCAAATATTTCACTCCGGGGTGTGGGCCGCTTCACCGGCATCCACTTCTCTCTCGTGAGTTTACACGCGGTTATAGGGTGAAACCCCGTATCGGACGAAACGTCGTGAATCTTCCGAATAGGTGGGTTCTACCTAGTTGTTTTATGTTCCTATATACCCTAACACAACCAAGCACCTAGTTCCACAGTGCTACCCCTTTCGACGCCGTTACCGCGTGTTTCCGTATAAGTCCGGTATTTCTCCAGCGGGTCTAGGGTTTCACCGGAGGGGGGGCTCCGGATCTTCTGGACCCCAACACAAGCAAGTTTGTGCCATAGCATGTTATTATAGGTGTGTTGTGTGCTTTTGATGGCAAATATTTCACTCCGGGGTGTGGGCCGCTTCACCGGCATCCACTTCTCTCTCGTGAGTTTACACGCGCTTATAGGGTGAAACCCCCGTATCGGACGAAACGTCGTGAATCTTCCGAAGAGGTGGGTTCTACCTACATGTTTTATGTTCTATGGTCTACCCTAACACAACCAAGCACCTAGTTCCACAGTGCTACCCCCTTTCGACGCCGTTACCGCGTGTTTCCATATAAGTCCGGTATTTCTCCGGCGGGTCTAGGGTTTCACCGGAGGGGGGGGCTCCGGATCTTCTGGACCCCAACACAAGCAAGTTTGTGCCATAGCATGTTATTATAGGTGTGTTGTGTGCTTTTGATGGCAAAGATTTCACTCCGGGTGTGGGCCGCTTCACCGGCATCCACTTCTCTCTCGTGAGTTTACACGCGCTTATAGGGTGAAACCCCGTATCGGACGAAACGTCGTGAATCTCCGAAGAGGTGGGTTCTACCTAGTTGTTTTATGTTCCTATGGCCTACCCTAACACAACCAAGCACCTAGTTCCACATGCTACCCCCTTTCGACGTCCGTTACCGCGTGTTTCCGTATAAGTCCGGTATTTCTCCAGCGGGTCTAGGGTTTCACCGGAGGGGGGCTCCGGATCTTCTGGACCCCAACACAAGCAAGTTTGTGCCATAGCATGTTATTATTGGTGTGTTGTGTGCTTTTGATGGCAAATATTTCACTCCGGGGTGTGGGCCGCTTCACGGCATCCACTTCTCTCTCGTGAGTTTACACGCGCTTATAGGGTGAAACCCCCGTATCGGACGAAACATCGTGAATCTTCCGAAGAGTGGGTTCTACCTAGTTGTTTTATGTTCCTATGTCTACCCTAACACAACCAAGCACCTAGTTCCACAGTGCTACCCCCTTTCGACGCCGTTACCGCGTGTTTCCGTATAAGTCCGGTATTTCTCCAGCGGGTCTAGGGTTTCACCGGAGGGGGGGCTCCGGATCTTCTGGACCCCAACACAAGCAAGTTTGTGCCATAGCATGTTATTATAGGTGTGTTGTGTGCTTTGATGGCAAAGATTTCACTCCGGGGTGGGCCGCTTCACCGGCATCCACTTCTCTCTCGTGAGTTTACACGCGCTTATAGGGTGAAACCCCGTATCGGACGAAACGTCGTGAATCTTCCGAAGAGGTGGGTTCTACCTAGTTGTTTTATGTTCCTATGGCTACCCTAACACAACCAAGCACCTAGTTCCACAGTGCTACCCCCTTTCGACGCCGTTACCGCGTGTTTCCGTATAAGTCCGGTATTTCTCCAGCGGGTCTAGGGTTTCACCGGAGGGGGGCTCCGGATCTTCTGGACCCCAACACAAGCAAGTTTGTGCCATAGCATGTTATTATAGGTGTGTTGTGTGCTTTTGATGGCAAATATTTCACTCCGGGGTGTGGGCCGCTTCACCGGCATCCACTTCTCTCTCGTGAGTTTACACGCGCTTATAGGGTGAAACTCCCGTATCGGACGAAACGTCGTGAATCTTCCGAAGAGGTGGGTTCTACCTAGTTGTTTTATGTTTATGGCCTACCCTAACACAACCAAGCACCTAGTTCCACATTGCTACCCCCTTTCGACGCCGTTACCTCGTTTCCGTATAAGTCCGGTATTTCTCCAGCGGGTCTAGGGTTTCACCGGAGGGGGGGCTCCGGATCTTGGACCCCAACACAAGCAAGTTTGTGCCATAGCATGTTATTATAGGTGTGTTGTGTGCTTTTGATGGCAAAGATTTCACTCCGGGGTGTGGGCCGCTTCACCGGCATCCACTTCTCTCTCGTGAGTTTACACGCGCTTATAGGGTGAAACCCCCGTATCGGACGAAACGTCGTGAATCTTCCGAAGAGGTGGGTTCTACCTAGTTGTTTTATGTTCCTATGGTCTACCCTAACATAACCAAGCACCTAGTTCCACAGTGCTACCCCCTTTCGACGCCGTTACCGCGTGTTTCCGTATAAGTCCGGTATTTCTCCAGCGGGTCTAGGGTTTCACCGGAGGGGGGCTCCGGATCTTCTGGACCCCAACACAAGCAAGTTTGTGCCATAGCATGTTATTATAGGTGTGTTGTGTGCTTTTGATGGCAAATATTTCACTCCGGGGTGTGGGCCGCTTCACCGGCATCCACTTCTCTCTCGTGAGTTTACACGCGGTTATAGGGTGAAACCCCCGTATCGGACGAAACGTCGTGAATCTTCCGAATAGGTGGGTTCTACCTAGTTGTTTTATGTTCCTATGGTATACCCTAACACAACCAAGCACCTAGTTCCACAGTGCTACCCCTTTCGACGCCGTTACCGCGTGTTTCCGTATAAGTCCGGTATTTCTCCAGCGGGTCTAGGGTTTCACCGGAGGGGGGGCTCCGGATCTTCTGGACCCCAACACAAGCAAGTTTGTGCCATAGCATGTTATTATAGGTGTTGTGTGCTTTTGATGGCAAATATTTCACTCCGGGTGTGGGCCGCTTCACCGGCATCCACTTCTCTCTCGTGAGTTTACACGCGCTTATAGGGTGAAACCCCCGTATCGGACGAAACGTCGTGAATCTTCCGAAGAGGTGGGTTCTACCTACATGTTTTATGTTACTATGGTCTACCCTAACACAACCAAGCACCTAGTTCCACAGTGCTACCCCCTTTCGACGCCGTTACCGCGTGTTTCCATATAAGTCCGGTATTTCTCCGGCGGGTCTAGGGTTTCACCGGAGGGGGGGGGGCTCCGGATCTTCTGGACCCCAACACAAGCAAGTTTGTGCCATAGCATGTTATTATAGGTGTGTTGTGTGCTTTTGATGGCAAAGATTTCACTCCAGGGTGTGGGCCGCTTCACCGGCATCCACTTCTCTCTCGTGAGTTTACACGCGCTTATAGGGTGAAACCCCCGTATCGGACGAAACGTCGTGAATCATCCGAAGAGGTGGGTTCTACCTAGTTGTTTTATGTTCCTATGGCCTACCCTAACACAACCAAGCACCTAGTTCCACATTTCTACCCCCTTTCGACGTCGTTACCGCGTGTTTCCGTATAAGTCCGGTATTTCTCCAGCGGGTCTAGGGTTTCACCGGAGGGGGGCTCCGGATCTTCTGGACCCCAACACAAGCAAGTTTGTGCCATAGCATGTTATTATGTGTTGTGTGCTTTTGATGGCAAATATTTCACTCCGGGGTGTGGGCCGCTTCATCGGCATCCACTTCTCTCTCGTGAGTTTACACGCGCTTATAGGGTGAAACCCCCGTATCGGACGAAACATCGTGAATCTTCCGAAGAGATGGGTTCTACCTAGTTGTTTTATGTTCCTATTGTCTACCCTAACACAACCAAGCACCTAGTTCCACAGTGCTACCCCCTTTCGACGCCGTTACCGCGTGTTTCCGTATAAGTCCGGTATTTCTCCAGCGGGTCTAGGGTTTCACCGGAGGGGGGGCTCCGGATCTTCTGGACCCCAACACAAGCAAGTTTGTGCCATAGCATGTTATTATAGGTGTTTGTGTGCTTTGATGGCAAAGATTTCACTCCGGGGTGTGGGCCGCTTCACCGGCATCCACTTCTCTCTCGTGAGTTTACACGCGCTTATAGGGTGAAACCCCCGTATCGGACGAAACGTCGTGAATCTTCCGAAGAGGTGGGTTCTACCTAGTTGTTTTATGTTCCTATGGTCTACCCTAACACAACCAAGCACCTAGTTCCACAGTGCTACCCCCTTTCGACGCCGTTACCGCGTGTTTCCGTATAAGTCCGGTATTTCTCCAGCGGGTCTAGGGTTTCACCGGAGGGGGCTCCGGATCTTCTGGACCCCAACACAAGCAAGTTTGTGCCATAGCATGTTATTATAGGTGTGTTGTGTGCTTTTGATGGCAAATATTTCACTCCGGGGTGTGGGCCGCTTCACCGGCATCCACTTCTCTCTCGTGAGTTTACACGCGCTTATAGGGTGAAACTCCCGTATCGGACGAAACGTCGTGAATCTTCCGAAGAGGTGGGTTCTACCTAGTTGTTTTATGTTTCTATGGCTACCCTAACACAACCAAGCACCTAGTTCCACATGCTACCCCCTTTCGACGCCGTTACCTGTTTCCGTATAAGTCCGGTATTTCTCCAGCGGGTCTAGGGTTTCACCGGAGGGGGGCTCCGGATCTTGGACCCCAACACAAGCAAGTTTGTCCATAGCATGTTATTATAGGTGTGTTGTGTGCTTTTGATGGCAAAGATTTCACTCCGGGGTGTGGGCCGCTTCACCGGCATCCACTTCTCTCTCGTGAGTTTACACGCGCTTATAGGGTGAAACCCCCGTATCGGACGAAACGTCGTGAATCTTCCGAAGAGGTGGGTTCTACCTAGTTGTTTTATGTTCCTATGGCTACCCTAACACAACCAAGCACCTAGTTCCACAGTGCTACCCCCTTTCGACGCCGTTACCGCGTGTTTCCGTATAAGTCCGGTATTTCTCCAGCGGGTCTAGGGTTTCACCGGAGGGGGGCTCCGGATCTTCTGGACCCCAACACAAGCAAGTTTGCGCCATAGCATGTTATTATAGGTGTTGTGTGCTTTTGATGGCAAATATTTCACTCCGGGGTGTGGGCCGCTTCACCGGCATCCACTTCTCTCTCGTGAGTTTACACGCGCTTATAGGGTGAAACCCCCGTATCGGACGAAACGTCGTGAATCTTCCGAAGAGGTGGGTTCTACCTAGTTGTTTTATGTTCCTATGGTACCCTAACACAACCAAGCACCTAGTTCCACAATGCTACCCCTTTCGACGCCGTTACCGCGTGTTTCCGTATAAGTCCGGTATTTCTCCAGCGGGTCTAGGGTTTCACCGGAGGGGGGGCTCCGGATCTTCTGGACCCCAACACAAGCAAGTTTGTGCCATAGCATGTTATTATAGGTGTGTTGTGTGCTTTTGATGGCAAAGATTTCACTCCGGGTGTGGGCCGCTTCACCGGCATCCACTTCTCTCTCGTGAGTTTACACGCGCTTATAGGGTGAAACCCCGTATCGGACGAAACGTCGTGAATCTTCCGAAGAGGTGGGTTCTACCTAGTTGTTTTATGTTCTATGGCCTACCCTAACACAACCAAGCACCTAGTTCCACATGCTACCCCCTTTCGACGCCGTTACCGCGTGTTTCCGTATAAGTCCGGTATTTCTCCGCGGGTCTAGGGTTTCACCGGAGGGGGGGCTCCGGATCTTCTGGACCCCAACACAAGCAAGTTTGTGCCATAGCATGTTATTATAGGTGTGTTGTGTGCTTTTGATGGCAAAGATTTCACTCCGGGTGTGGGCCGCTTCACCGGCATCCACTTCTCTCTCGTGAGTTTACACGCGCTTATAGGGTGAAACCCCCGTATCGGACGAAACGTCGTGAATCTCCGAAGAGGTGGGTTCTACCTAGTTGTTTTATGTTCCTATGGCCTACCCTAACACAACCAAGCACCTAGTTCCACAATGCTACCCCCTTTCGACGCCGTTACCGCGTGTTTCCGTATAAGTCCGGTATTTCTCCAGCGGGTCTAGGGTTTCACCGGAGGGGGGCTCCGGATCTTCTGGACCCCAACACAAGCAAGTTTGTGCCATAGCATGTTATTGGTGTGTTGTGTGCTTTTGATGGCAAAGATTTCACTCCGGGGTGTGGGCCGCTTCACCGGCATCCACTTCTCTCTCGTGAGTTTACACGCGCTTATAGGGTGAAACCCCGTATCGGACGAAACGTCGTGAATCTTCCGAAGAGATGGGTTCTACCTAGTTGTTTTATGTTCCTATGGCTACCCTAACACAACCAAGCACCTAGTTCCACAATGCTACCCCCTTTCGACGCCGTTACCGCGTGTTTCCGTATAAGTCCGGTATTTCTCCAGCGGGTCTAGGGTTTCACCGGAGGGGGGGCTCCGGATCTTCTGGACCCCAACACAAGCAAGTTTGTGCCATAGCATGTTATTATAGGTGTGTTGTGTGCTTTTGATGGCAAAGATTTCACTCCGGGGTGTGGGCCGCTTCACCGGCATCCACTTCTCTCTCGTGAGTTTACACGCGCTTATAGGGTGAAACCCCCGTATCGGACGAAACGTCGTGAATCTTCCGAAGAGGTGGGTTCTACCTAGTTGTTTTATGTTCCTATGGTACCCTAACACAACCAAGCACCTAGTTCCACAATGCTACCCCTTTCGACGCCGTTACCGCGTGTTTCCGTATAAGTCCGGTATTTCTCCAGCGGGTCTAGGGTTTCACCGGAGGGGGGCTCCGGATCTTCTGGACCCCAACACAAGCAAGTTTGTGCCATAGCATGTTATTATAGGTGTGTTGTGTGCTTTTGATGGCAAAGATTTCACTCCGGGGTGTGGGCCGCTTCACCGGCATCCACTTCTCTCTCGTGAGTTTACACGCGCTTATAGGGTGAAACTCCCGTATCGGACGAAACGTCGTGAATCTTCCGAAGAGGTGGGTTCTACCTAGTTTTATGTTTCTATGGCCTACCCTAACACAACCAAGCACCTAGTTCCACAATGCTACCCCCTTTCGACGCCGTTACCCGTGTTTCCGTATAAGTCCGGTATTTCTCCAGCGGGTCTAGGGTTTCACCGGAGGGGGGCTCCGGATCTTGGACCCCAACACAAGCAAGTTGTGCCATAGCATGTTATTATAGGTGTGTTGTGTGCTTTTGATGGCAAATTTCACTCCGGGGTGTGGGCCGCTTCACCGGCATCCACTTCTCTCTCGTGAGTTTACACGCGCTTATAGGGTGAAACCCCCGTATCGGACGAAACGTCGTGAATCTTCCGAAGAGGTGGGTTCTACCTAGTTGTTTTATGTTCCTATGGCCTACCCTAACACAACCAAGCACCTAGTTCCACAATGCTACCCCCTTTCGACGCCGTTACCGCGTGTTTCCGTATAAGTCCGGTATTTCTCCAGCGGGTCTAGGGTTTCACCGGAGGGGGGCTCCGGTCTTCTGGACCCCAACACAAGCAAGTTTGTGCCATAGCATGTTATTATAGGTGTGTTGTGTGCTTTTGATGGCAAAGATTTCACTCCGGGGTGTGGGCCGCTTCACCGGCATCCACTTCTCTCTCGTGAGTTTACACGCGCTTATAGGGTGAAACCCCCGTATCGGACGAAACGTCGTGAATCTTCCGAAGAGTGGGTTCTACCTAGTTGTTTTATGTTCCTATGGCCTACCCTAACACAACCAAGCACCTAGTTCCACAATGCTACCCCTTTCGACGCCGTTACCGCGTGTTTCCGTATAAGTCCGGTATTTCTCCAGCGGGTCTAGGGTTTCACCGGAGGGGGGCTCCGGATCTTCTGGACCCCAACACAAGCAAGTTTGTGCCATAGCATGTTATTATAGGTGTGTTGTGTGCTTTTGATGGCAAATATTTCACTCCGGGGTGTGGGCCGCTTCACCGGCATCCACTTCTCTCTCGTGAGTTTACACGCGCTTATAGGGTGAAACCCCCGTATCGGACGAAACGTCGTGAATCTTCCGAAGAGGTGGGTTCTACCTAGTTGTTTTATGTTCTATGGCCTACCCTAACACAACCAAGCACCTAGTTCCACAATGCTACCCCCTTTCGACGCCGTTACCGCGTGTTTCCGTATAAGTCCGGTATTTCTCCCGGGTCTAGGGTTTCACCGGAGGGGGGCTCCGGATCTTCTGGACCCCAACACAAGCAAGTTTGTGCCATAGCATGTTATTATAGGTGTGTTGTGTGCTTTTGATGGCAAAGATTTCACTCCGGGTGTGGGCCGCTTCACCGGCATCCACTTCTCTCTCGTGAGTTTACACGCGCTTATAGGGAAAACCCCGTATCGGACGAAACGTCGTGAATCTTCCGAAGAGGTGGGTTCTACCTAGTTGTTTTATGTTCCTATGGCCTACCCTAACACAACCAAGCACCTAGTTCCACATGCTACCCCCTTTCGACGCCGTTACCGCGTGTTTCCGTATAAGTCCGGTATTTCTCCAGCGGGTCTAGGGTTTCACCGGAGGGGGGCTCCGGATCTTCTGGACCCCAACACAAGCAAGTTTGTGCCATAGCATGTTATTATAGGTGTGTTGTGTGCTTTTGATGGCAAAGATTTCACTCCGGGGTGTGGGCCGCTTCACCGGCATCCACTTCTCTCTCGTGAGTTTACACGCGCTTATAGGGTGAAACCCCGTATCGGACGAAACGTCGTGAATCTTCCGAAGAGGTGGGTTCTACCTAGTTGTTTTATGTTTATGGCCTACCCTAACACAACCAAGCACCTAGTTCCACAATGCTACCCCCTTTCGACGCCGTTACCGCGTGTTTCCGTATAAGTCCGGTATTTCTCCGCGGGTCTAGGGTTTCACCGGAGGGGGGCTCCGGATCTTCTGGACCCCAACACAAGCAAGTTTGTGCCATAGCATGTTATTATAGGTGTGTTGTGTGCTTTTGATGGCAAAGATTTCACTCCGGGGTGTGGGCCGCTTCACCGGCATCCACTTCTCTCTCGTGAGTTTACACGCGCTTATAGGGTGAAACCCCGTATCGGACGAAACGTCGTGAATCTTCCGAAGAGGTGGGTTCTACCTTGTTGTTTTATGTTCCTATGGCCTACCCTAACACAACCAAGCACCTAGTTCCACAATGCTACCCCCTTTCGACGCCGTTACCGCGTGTTTCCGTATAAGTCCGGTATTTCTCCAGCGGGTCTAGGGTTTCACCGGAGGGGGGCTCCGGATCTTCTGGACCCCAACACAAGCAAGTTTGTGCCATAGCATGTTATTATAGGTGTGTTGTGTGCTTTTGATGGCAAATATTTCACTCCGGGTGTGGGCCGCTTCACCGCATCCACTTCTCTCTCGTGAGTTTACACGCGCTTATAGGGTGAAACCCCGTATCGGACGAAACGTCGTGAATCTTCCGAAGAGGTGGGTTCTACCTAGTTGTTTTATGTTCCTATGGTACCCTAACACAACCAAGCACCTAGTTCCACAATGCTACCCCCTTTCGACGCCGTTACCGCGTGTTTCCGTATAAGTCCGGTATTTCTCCAGCGGGTCTAGGGTTTCACCGGAGGGGGGGCTCCGGATCTTCTGGACCCCAACACAAGCAAGTTTGTGCCATAGCATGTTATTATAGGTGTTTGTGTGCTTTTGATGGCAAAGATTTCACTCCGGGGTGTGGGCCGCTTCACCGGCATCCACTTCTCTCTCGTGAGTTTACACGCGCTTATAGGGTGAAACCCCGTATCGGACGAAACGTCGTGAATCTTCCGAAGAGGTGGGTTCTACCTTTGTTTGTTCTATGGCCTACCCTAACACAACCAAGCACCTAGTTCCACAATGCTACCCCCTTTCGACGCCGTTACCGCGTGTTTCCGTATAAGTCCGGTATTTCTCCGCGGGTCTAGGGTTTCACCGGAGGGGGGGCTCCGGATCTTCTGGACCCCAACACAAGCAAGTTTGTGCCATAGCATGTTATTATAGGTGTGTTGTGTGCTTTTGATGGCAAAGATTTCACTCCGGGGTGTGGGCCGCTTCACCGGCATCCACTTCTCTCTCGTGAGTTTACACGCGCTTATAGGGTGAAACCCCGTATCGGACGAAACGTCGTGAATCTTCCGAAGAGGTGGGTTCTACCTAGTTGTTTTATGTTCCTATGGCCTACCCTAACACAACCAAGCACCTAGTTCCACAATGCTACCCCCTTTCGACGCGTTACCGCGTGTTTCCGTATAAGTCCGGTATTTCTCCAGCGGGTCTAGGGTTTCACCGAGGGGGGGCTCCGGATCTTCTGGACCCCAACACAAGCAAGTTTGTGCCATAGCATGTTATTATGGTGTTTGTGTGCTTTTGATGGCAAAGATTTCACTCCGGGGTGTGGGCCGCTTCACCGGCATCCACTTCTCTCTCGTGAGTTTACACGCGCTTATAGGGTGAAACCCCGTATCGGACGAAACGTCGTGAATCTTCCGAAGAGGTGGGTTCTACCTAGTTGTTTTATGTTCCTATGGCCTACCCTAACACAACCAAGCACCTAGTTCCACAATGCTACCCCCTTTCGACGCCGTTACCGCGTGTTTCCGTATAAGTCCGGTATTTCTCCAGCGGGTCTAGGGTTTCACCGGAGGGGGGCTCCGGATCTTCTGGACCCCAACACAAGCAAGTTTGTGCCATAGCATGTTATTATAGGTGTGTTGTGTGCTTTGATGGCAAAGATTTCACTCCGGGGTGTGGGCCGCTTCACCGGCATCCACTTCTCTCTCGTGAGTTTACACGCGCTTATAGGGTGAAACCCCCGTATCGGACGAAACGTCGTGAATCTTCCGAAGAGGTGGGTTCTACCTAGTTGTTTTATGTTCCTATGGCCTACCCTAACACAACCAAGCACCTAGTTCCACAATGCTACCCCCTTTCGACGCCGTTACCGCGTGTTTCCGTATAAGTCCGGTATTTCTCCAGCGGGTCTAGGGTTTCACCGGAGGGGGGCTCCGGATCTTCTGGACCCCAACACAAGCAAGTTTGTGCCATAGCATGTTATTATAGGTGTGTTGTGTGCTTTTGATGGCAAAGATTTCACTCCGGGGTGTGGGCCGCTTCACCGGCATCCACTTCTCTCTCGTGAGTTTACACGCGCTTATAGGGTGAAACTCCGTATCGGACGAAACGTCGTGAATCTTCCGAAGAGGTGGGTTCTACCTAGTTGTTTTATGTTTCTATGGCCTACCCTAACACAACCAAGCACCTAGTTCCACAATGCTACCCCCTTTCGACGCCGTTACCGCGTGTTTCCGTATAAGTCCGGTATTTCTCCAGCGGGTCTAGGGTTTCACCGGAGGGGGGCTCCGGATCTTGGACCCCAACACAAGCAAGTTTGCCATAGCATGTTATTATAGGTGTGTTGTGTGCTTTTGATGGCAAAGATTTCACTCCGGGTGTGGGCCGCTTCACCGGCATCCACTTCTCTCTCGTGAGTTTACACGCGCTTATAGGGTGAAACCCCGTATCGGACGAAACGTCGTGAATCTTCCGAAGAGGTGGGTTCTACCTAGTTGTTTTATGTTCCTATGGCCTACCCTAACACAACCAAGCACCTAGTTCCACAATGCTACCCCCTTTCGACGCCGTTACCGCGTGTTTCCGTATAAGTCCGGTATTTCTCCAGCGGGTCTAGGGTTTCACCGAGGGGGGCTCCGGATCTTCTGGACCCCAACACAAGCAAGTTTGCCATAGCATGTTATTATAGGTGTTGTGTGCTTTTGATGGCAAATTTCACTCCGGGGTGTGGGCCGCTTCACCGGCATCCACTTCGTGCGCT
>JAPCYS010000377.1:0-43188 GCA_028641055.1 Alopecurus myosuroides
AACCAAATATAGAAAGGTTTAAACCTCTCTAAAAGGAACAACCGGTAAAACTTCCAACACGAAAACTCACATAACTTTTGCGAATGAATTCCGAATTAGGTGAGTCCAAATGCATTGGAAAGATAACAACAAGGAGTATCCAAATAAAAGGTGAAAATGTTGATACCTCAAAGTATGGAGAAGTTACCACACATGGAAGGTGTGGGAACATTCTCAAAGATGAACGGAATATTTTCTCCACCGAAAACGCAACAAGTTTTTCTTACGAAATCCGTTTTCGAGAAACCAAGGTTTGTCATGAAGATCACGACAAGCACTAAAACCCAAAGGAGACAAAAGACAAATAAGAACCAAGAAAGATGATATGCAAAGTATGCAAAGGTTTGAGCTCTCCATAACGATTCGATCGAGTTACTCACTTGAGAGCCCCTCTTGATAGTACGACTATCTATCCTATAACCCGGTCTCCCAAAGACACGAGACCGGTAAAATAGAAAACCTATCAAGATTATACCTTTTCCTTGAGCATTCCACTTGAGCTAGATGATGACGATCTTGACTCTCTCAAGTTGGATCTTCTTTCTTGATTGCGCTTGCTAGCACAAACTCCGCTTGATGAAGACTTGCGCTCCCCCATACACCATTATGGGAGAGACTAGCTCCCCCATACACCATTATGGGAGAGACCCTTCGGCAAATCTTCACAAGGCCAAAATCTCCAAAAGGGTGGCAAGCATCAAGCATAGGATATCTTCTAGATGCTTCACTTGAGCTTCCACGTCAAGCTAGATGACGAACACCGCTTGACGACGACAAAGACCATGGGCTATAGGAAATCTTCCTTTTGGTTCATGCCATGGAAAGATACCTACCACACATAGAGATGCGACACACACATATCATGGGTTAGTTCACAAATCTATATCGACAATTGCTTACCATACCATGAGATACACAATCCCACTTGGTACAACTTGTAGCTTTGTGTGTTGATCGCTTGCTTGATCAACCTTGTATCTTTGCTTAAAACTTCTAAATATGATGTCTTGAAGATGATAATGAAAGATCACCTAATCCTTTTCTTCAAGACATACTAGCAATAAGCTCAACTCAAACCATGACCATTCTTCATATAAATCCATGAGAATAACAAAGGCCATCAAGGAAGCTAATAGAGTTCAACACATGAACTCCATTATTTCCTATGGACAAGATCTACAAGGATAACTCAATGCAAACATTAGTCCATAAAGGATTGTCATTAATTACCAAAACCACATATGGGGGAACCATGCGCTTTCAATCTCCCCCATTTTGGTAATTGATGACAATCCCTTTTTACGAGGGTTTATATGATGAATAAAGCAAACATGCTAAACAAGAGAAAGGATGCAATAGCATGGAAAGGAAAATGCTTAAGAACGAAACTAAAGCATAAACCAAATTCCCTTAAACCCTCTAAACTTCTCCCCATTGCATCCATTGCCGAAATGGGAAAAAAGATTAGAAGGCCAATATAGTAAGAGCTCCCCCATAGTGTATGCATTCCTCTTGATATGAGCGAAATCAAGTGCATATCTCCAACTATGAATAGATGGAGGGAGATCAAACTATATTGAGGATCCAAAGATTTACAAGAAAAATCAAATTGAAGGATACTTTCACAAGAAGCAACCAACCACAAGGATCCGAAAAACGATTGACCAACATCAATATTTTGATAGGATCAACCAAGTGTTCTAGAAAATTAAGAGGGAACTCCCCAAGGTACATGCACAATGTTAGATTTGAATTACTATATAACGTGCACAACATGGAATCATCACTCCCTTATAGATAATTTTGAACACAAACAAGAGCAAGAGAATAGATTGGAGATGAAGCAAAGCAACTTGCAAACAAACAAAAGTTGAGCAATGAAGATCAAGAAGTGACAAATAAAGACTTACTCAACCAAAATAGATGCGTGACAAGGAAAAACATTTATAGGAGACTAATAGGATGATAGAATCATCAACATAGTCTTTCAATATAGGAGGCACATAGTGCATATCATGTCTTTCCCATACACACACACCATCAACGATAAAACACATAGGTCCACAAGCTTATTAAGATGCAAAAGGAATACCAAAACAAAAACAAAGCTTGTGCCTTTTAGGAACCACCAAGGAATATAAAGCAATAAAATGTGGTCACTAAAGAAATAGAATACCAATTAAAGATGTAACTATATCGTGTGTATAAGTTTCTAAGTGGACAACAATCACAAAGATATATATCCACAAAGAAACATGCACACACAAAAGGTACAAAGGTGAAGAACATGATATCCAAGAGAGGTTCATTAATATACCAATAAGATTTTTGCTTGAAAGCAAAGCACTAAGCTTAGTTTAATCTTAAGGGGATATAGATGAACACACAAAACTCATCAAAGCATCACAAATATCACAAGGGAAAAGTGATAGTTGGAATGCTTCGAGAAAGGTAACGCATATCACAAAAGGTTCAAATGGTTTTTGAGAATTCATCATATTGCATATGAGAGACTTCAAGTAGAAGTTGCTAGATTAATATACTCGAGATTGGTGAATCATGAAAATGACTATAAATATCCCCATATGTAATCATCCCGCTTACTCATAGTTGCAATTAAGATGCTTTTGATAAGACATTTGCAAGAACCAAATGAAATGCAACAAAGGGAAATCATGCCAACAAGCAACCTACACAAGGTTGAAAGCTAGAAATGTATGCATGAGATAGATACTTGTTACCGAGAAGACATTGGTGATGAAGAGGATGCGAGTTTGATAATCATCGAAGCTTGACTCCTATAATACCATGGAGAACACCTTCCTTATGAATGGAGCAAGCAACCAACGTATCTCCATTGTACCTAAAAACAAAATTCAAGTACAAAATGGTAACCCAACTCATTGGGTCCAAAGTAGTTAGAAACAACTACATACATAGGACAAACTCCACATAAATATGTGCATATTAATATGAATTTGAATTTCATGCACATCTTAGCCATTTAGGATTTGATGGAGTTTATCCTATATATTGGATCAACGAAAGTAAGCATGCCAAAATATATACATAGTAAATATGCATGCACAAAACTTTCAAGAACCAAAACAAGATACAAATGGACAAAGAACTAATTAAACCAAGAAGCCACTCACAAGAGTGAAAAGAAAGAGAATTGTCCAAAATATATCAAGACCCAAATCAACACATGATTGAGGAAACCAACATAGAGAGGATACCAAAAAAACATAAAAGAGTGAACAAACCCTCTACACTTTTCATCATAGCACACAAAGTACCAAGACGAAAAGTGTTTGTATCCAAAGAGACAAGTCATTGGGAAAACAAACAAATTTAAAGACAACAAGTGTTCAAACGCATATAGGATAGTTCTTCCAATAATAGTGCATTATTTATGATCTTGCATTTGAATACAAAATGCACACAATGGAATCATTACTCTCCATATATATTATTCAAACACTAGTCATGTTTAAATAAAATCAATTAGATGCAATACCAATTTAAGGAATGGTGATCTACTCAATGTAGGATAGCTTCCCAATAATAGTGCAACCCAAAGAAGTATGACTTTGAACACAAGTGCACAAGTATGGGATCATTGCTTTTCCTAACTCAAGAAAGCATAAAACAAATTTTGAGTAGAGCAAGGAAGACACAAAGGAGTTTGAACCAAACAAAATCCTTGGCAAGAAAGAATGCAATTTTAGAGCAATGGCCAAAGTAAATATGATCAATAAACTTACCACAAATTATTATAACTTGTCAAAGACAAGATATGTATGGAGATTATTTCTCGGTGGTAGATTGGTTCACAATCATATTCACAAAACATAAGCATGTGGAAAAAGATAGGAATAAGAAAACATGCTTAGATAGAGATTCTTGAAGCTTTCAAATAAAAACCGAAAAGCAAGGCAACAAGAAACTCTCTTACAAACAAGATACCAAAGAAGAGAGACACAAGATATTTTAAGTAAATATGGAACTTGTTTGAGCAACATGCCACTTAGGAACAAGATAACTAACAATATCAACTCTAGGTGGCAATACCTCACATGTTCACATTTTCTAGGCTTGTAATATGCACATAGCTTATTACTCCCCCATAATGTGATAATCCATTTTTTTAACAAGAGGCAAAGAAAGTAAATTCAACTAGAGAAGTTAATGGACATTTAGAAATGAATTTCTCATGAGAATGACATACCACATAGAGAATAGATATTGATATATCAACACTAAGTGGTATTCCTCATGTACACATTTTAGGATAGTAAAGTGCAAAGCATATTACTCCCCCAAAATGGGATAGTCCATTAATCTCCCAAAGAGCCAACTACGATAAGCAATGAAAGCAATGAAGGCTCAACACAAAGAACACAAGTACATGGAGTGCAAACCAACAAACATAACTAGATTACTCAAGATAGGTAAGTAGGAAGCACAACATATACAAACACATGCTAGAAACAAAACTAACATATGCAAGGGAGCAAGCAACTTTCAATGTATATAGAATTAAATACAAGTTACCGCTTGGAGGAACATTGGGTAAGAGATATATATAATCCAAGTGACTTGGCTTGAGGAAATATAATTGATGAAGATCCCTTAATTCTTCATAAAATAGCCAAGTCTCCAATGCCCTCCATCACCACCTATTGATCAAGTTTGAGCTTGTTGGTCCCCAACCAAGTTGGGTCCTAAGAGGTTAGTCACAATAGGTTTGGCAACCCAAATGGTTCTTTTCTTGACACCACTTGGAGTACCAACATACTTGGCAAACACATTGCCCACATTATCCTTCCGAATGGAATAAGCATTATCAACAAGGATAGGTTGGATAATGTACCATTAGTGCATGAAGAAGCAAAGTGTCCCTTCTTGCGACAAAGGTAGCAACATCGACTCTTTTCTTTCTTTTCAATAGGCTTCTCAACAAGAGGAGCATTGGCTTGAGTCTTGTTAGGAGGTGGTCGTTGTTCAACTCGTGGTTGAGCATGAGATTGAACAAGAGGCCGCTTCCCTAGTTGCTTCTCACTAAGAGGCTTCTTCTTCAAAGGGCAAGATCTAACATGGTGCCCTTGAATCTTGCACTTGAAGCAAATAATCTTGGCCGGATCTTTGACTTGTTCTTGGCCCTTCTTCTTGTCAATAATGGACTTGTTCTTGAGATAGGAGTTGAATCCAAGTCCACTCTTGTCATTGGGAAGTCTTCGCACTCTCAACATCTTGTCAAGTGTGGAACTCCCTTCATGACACTTTTCCAAATCTTTCTTCAAAGAAGTGACTTGGGCCTTGAGCTCTTTAATTTCCTCTACATGGTTAGAATCAACACAAGAGCTAGAGGAAGTAGATGCTTCATTGTTAGAGCAACAAGGCAAGGAAAGCAATTCATCACAAGATGTAGAAACATTATGGGAGGATGAATTACTAATACGAGCACAAGTCAATATAGCATTATTAGAAGATATTGTGCTAGTAACCACATGAGGCTCACAAGATGTTACCTTTGTAGTGATAGCCTCAAGAGCTAATTTTAGCTTGGTATGAGATTCTAGAAGATCCTCATGAGAGCTAGATAGCTTTTCATGACTTTCAATTATATACTTGCTAGTCATTAGCTCAAGTTGAGCCCTTAGCTCAACATTCTCCTTCAAAATAGATGCTTCACAAGATGTGGAGTTAGTAGCACAAGCATCAATTGAAAGAAGAAGATAACTTGGCAAGCTCATTATTTAACCTAGAGTTTTCTTCAATTAGATTAGCATTGCCAACAACAAATTCAACCTTTTCATTTTAAGCACATTATATTTAGCATGGGTATGGTCACGTGCTTTAGTGAGATAGGCTATTTGTTCATTATAGAGCTCCTCGATAGATTCAAGTTTCTCCTCAAGAGTAACTCGGAGCTCATACTCTTCCTCAAGAGACATAGTGAGGGATGCCTTTTCATCGGCATCACTTCTTTCAATCTCACTTTTCTTTTCAATGATTTTAGCGCTATAAATAGCAAAAGCCAATATTTCACTAAAAGGAGTGATAGCTTTACTACCTTTAGGGAGATCAAGAAGAACCAACTCACCCTTCTCCATTAAGGAGGCTTCGTCCTCAAACTCTCCATAAAATATCCTCATCCTCATCATCACAAGATGTAGTGGGTTCCAAAGGTGGAGATACCTTTGAATCCCTAGCCATAAGCACATATGAGAAATGGATGGCGAAGATGAAGATTGACTTGAAGCACCAATAAGGTCCATGTCTTGTTCCACCACAATATGGGATTCCTCTACATTGTTAGTCACACAAGTACTAGAGGAAGTGGAAGCATTGTTTTTATGAAAACAAGACATAGGAAGCATATCATCATGAGATTTAGTTAAACAACTATTACATGATATGCAAGGACTATCAATACTAGCATGTATGGAACTTTGAGTGCTAGAAGATATTAAGTCCAAAGATAGATAATTGCAATGGGATAGAGATGAAGTATAGTCAATAGCAAATTCACTATCCACAAAGCAATTCCTATCACCACTCACCATATCATTACCTTGTGACAAATCACATGTTGGTGGAGTGGAGAAAGATGTGAACTTATCACGGCCGGAAGTGGATGGAGAACAATCATCCTCAATAATATTGGACACATCATATATATCTTGAAGTTTTGTCCATAGCTCATGAGCGTTCCGAAAAGGCATGATTGATTGAATAACTACATCGCTCAAAATACACAAGAGACCATTAGATACAAGAGTATCGAGATAAGAATTTTCCTCATCCTCTAAAGATAAATCTTGAGAATTCTTTGGAGGAGGAAAATCCATATCTACAATTCTCTTAACATACTTGGACCCATGTCCTCAAGAAAATTAAGAATGCGAAATTTCCAAGCATCATAATTTCTACCATAGAATATAAAAGCGGGATCATGTTCTATTTCTCTAAACGACATCGTACTCTCTAGGATGTAAAGCCTAATAAAGAGAGACGAGGCTCTGATACCAATTGAACGGACAACGACGTCGCCTAGAGGGGGGGGGTGAATAGGCGATTAAAACTTTTCCGGTTAATGCTTACTAAATGCGGAAATAAACTAGGTGTTTAAATTAACAAGCATACAACCTAAATATTCTAGGGTAAACTAGATGAACAAACAACTTATGCTAAGCAAGACAAGTAACAAGGTGATAGCAAGATATATAACTTCAAGCTCGAAGGCTATCACAATGTAAATTGCATAAGTAAAAAGCTCGGGTATAGAAATAACCGAGGCACACGGAGACGAAGATGTATTCCCGAGTTCCTCCCACAAAGGGGAGTACGTCTCGTTGGAGGGGTGTGAGCTCACCACGAAGGCCTACTCAACGCCACAAAGGCCTCACCCTATTCTCCGATGAACCCCGCCACAAAGGCCTAGTTCACCTTCCACTATTGGCAACCTTCAAACCCGAGGCACGCATCCACAACTCAATTGGAGGCTCTCGGTGTCACCACAATCTTGGGGCACACATCCACAACTCAATTGGAGGCTCCCAAGAACACCACAAGTCGTCTAGGTCCAAGACCCAAGAGTAACAAGCTCACAAACTTTCAACTTCCACGAATCCTCGTGGAGAGAGCAAACCGATGCAACCGATGCAAATGTCAAGAGCACAAGTGCTCAAATCCTTCACTCTCAAATTCCAACAAAGCAACAAATGCTTATGGGGAATAAGAGAGGAAGAACAATGGAGGAGAAACACCAAGAACTCCAAGATCAAGATCTACTAAGTTTCCCTCACTAAGAAGGAAGATGGATTGGTGGAAATGTAGATCGAGATCTCCTCTACCTTATCCCTCAAAGATATGCAAGAATCATAGGAGGGATTGGGAGAGGGGCAAGCTTTCCAAGGTCAACAATGGTGGGAGAGAAGGGGAAAAACGTGCTTGGAAGACTTGGGGACCAATGGGGAAGAAAGCCCCCTTAAATAGGTCCCCACAAGAACTAGCCGTTGTGCAGGAATTTTGGGACCGGAATATCCGGTCCGAAGTGAATAATCCGGATCAAATAATCCGGTTCACTCCAGAACGAAAACTGGTCTGAAATCCGTCGAAACCGGATTATCCGGTATGCCCCAAAAAATCCGGTTTCCAATAATCCGGTTCATGTCAGTACCGAAAAAAGGCTCAACTAGAAACTTCATAACTTTTGCGTCCGGACTCCGTTTTTGATGATCTTTGGCTCGTTGAGTTCGTAATGAAAAACTCTACAAGATCATGCAGAGAAACATCACTGCCCAACAATGGAAACTAAAACCAAATATAGAAAGGTTTAACCTCTCTAAAAGGAACAACCGTAAAACTTCCAACACGAAAACTCACATAACTTTTGCGAATGAATTCCGAATTAGGTGAGTCCAAATGCATTGGAAAGATAACAACAAGGAGTATCCAAATAAAAGGTGAAAATGTTGATACCTCAAAGTATGGAGAAGTTACCACACATGGAAGGTGTGGGAACATTCTCAAAGATGAACGGAATATTTTCTCCACCGAAAACGCAACAAGTTTTTCTTACGAAATCCGTTTTCGAGAAACCAAGGTTTGTCATGAAGATCACGACAAGCACTAAAACCCAAAGGAGACAAAAGACAAATAAGAACCAAGAAAGATGATATGCAAAGTATGCAAAGGTTTGAGCTCTCCATAACGATTCGATCGAGTTACTCACTTGAGAGCCCCTCTTGATAGTACGACTATCTATCCTATAACCCGGTCTCCCAAAGACACGAGACCGGTAAAATAGAAAACCTATCAAGATTATACCTTTTCCTTGAGCATTCCACTTGAGCTAGATGATGACGATCTTGACTCTCTCAAGTTGGATCTTCTTTCTTGATTGCGCTTGCTAGCACAAACTCCGCTTGATGAAGACTTGCGCTCCCCCATACACCATTATGGGAGAGACTAGCTCCCCCATACACCATTATGGGAGAGACCCTTCGGCAAATCTTCACAAGGCCAAAATCTCCAAAAGGGTGGCAAGCATCAAGCATAGGATATCTTCTAGATGCTTCACTTGAGCTTCCACGTCAAGCTAGATGACGAACACCGCTTGACGACGACAAAGACCATGGGCTATAGGAAATCTTCCTTTTGGTTCATGCCATGGAAAGATACCTAACCACACATAGAGATGCGACACACACATATCATGGGTTAGTTCACAAATCTATATCGACAATTGCTTACCATACCATGAGATACACAATCCCACTTGGTACAACTTGTAGCTTTGTGTGTTGATCGCTTGCTTGATCAACCTTGTATCTTTGCTTAACACTTCTAAATATGATGTCTTGAAGATGATAATGAAAGATCACCTAATCCTTTTCTTCAAGACATACTAGCAATAAGCTCAACTCAAACCATGACCATTCTTCATATAAATCCATGAGAATAACAAAGGCCATCAAGGAAGCTAATAGAGTTCAACACATGAACTCCATTATTTCCTATGGACAAGATCTACAAGGATAACTCAATGCAAACATTAGTCCATAAAGGATTGTCATTAATTACCAAAACCACATATGGGGGAACCATGCGCTTTCACTGTTGTAATGTTATCACAAGTGCCAACCTGGAATCGGTTATTATGTGGATTTTGGCGGAAATGCTAAAATCTGCATAGTGCCCGATCTTGGGGCGTCACAAATGGTATCAGAGCATGGTTTCCGATTCTCAAAGTTGTTTCGATACGAATGGTTATCGAAGCAACGGGTCCGCAAAGCCTGTAGGATAACCTCGCTAACGGCCGTTGTTTCTAGAGTGTCAAAAACTATTTGTGCAAAACCTGTTTTGGAAACATCTCAATAGGATTCTTGTTTTCTCCTTATCTCTATTCTATTTCTCCTTCTACCTCATTTGTTTTGGAGTCTCTTCCCTTATCTATCTTTCAAAGTTTTATGATCCTACGTGGGTGGACGTTTTCTGAGCCTTTAACCTAATAGGTTCGATCATCGGAAGATTCCTGGTGGAAGAACATCGTCATCAACCCGAGCAAGATTCTCTTGTTAGTGGTGTCGAGAAGCCCTTGTTAGTGGTGTCGAGGAGATCAACTGACGCATGAAGAATCGATAGTCGAACTTCTTTCCCCTCCCGGTTAGTGGTGGATTGCGAGGGCGCAATCCCTTGTTAGTGTGTCGTCTGTAATACCCGGGGGATTTTTTTCCCCAAAGTAGAATGTTTGCTCTCCTTTTGCATGCATTGCATCATGACATTGCACTTGGTTTCAAACCAATTAAAATTTTCGAAAACACTTTCAAAAAATTCAAACAATGCACATCTGTTTTCAAATCAAATTGTTTTCAATACACTTGAAGTGTAAACATAATATTTGTTGGGTTAAATAACACACCTCTTACTAAAACCCCAATTTGAATTTCAACTTCAAATTTCAACAGTGATAAAAAAAACTTTGAATTTTGGAAATTCATTTGTCATGCAATTGGGCATTACCATTCCTAAATACAAATAAAATTATTTCCTAAATTTTGGACAGATAAAACTCTCCAAAATTCCATTCTTCTTCTCACCTTTCTCTTACAAAAAAAAGGAAAAGAAAGAAAACGAGCAGCAGCCCATCTCACCTCTTGGTTCAGCCCAGCCCATCTCCCCCTCGAGCCCACCTTCTGTCTTTCTCCTTCCTTCCGTACGGTGGCTGACGCCAGCCATGGGGGAAAAAGGACCCCTCCTCACCTGCTCCCCCCACCTTAAAGCAGCCCCTCCCCCCTCCAAACCCTAGCCCCAACCACTCCCTCTCCTTCCTCCTGCGCCGCCGCTCCTCCTCTCTTCTTCCTCTGTCCCATCCTTCCCCGTTGCCTTTCTCTGAATGTCGAGACATCGTAGTAGTTTTCATAGACTGGGGTGCCATGAGACTACGGTAGAGACGTGGGGTAACGGGATAGTGTAGTAACACGGAACACGGGATTTTACCCAGGTTCGGTACGTCGCGACAGTACGGCGTACCTACTCCTGCACTTCTCATAATTGGGACTAAAGCCCGTATAACAGGGTTACAGTGTGAGGGAATAGATCTAGCTACTCGACGAGGATGAGCTTCTCGGCGAGTTGCGTAGAGCTTTAGCTTGTGAAACTTGAACCTAGAACCTATCTAATCTATCTCCCGTCCGGCTTTATATAATAGCCGGATTAGGGCTTACAGAACAAGAAACCTAGAAGACTACGTTTAACTTGTAACTTGGAAAGTAAGGAATCCGTCTTCTCCTCCAAGCCAAATCACGTGGGCCGTGATCCGGGTTCTTCTAGAATCCGGCTTCTGCGCGTCGGACTACTGGGCCGCCCAATGGACCTAAGCCACTACCTCTGAGGTCACCCTGGTAGTCCGGCTCTTTGTCTACCATCTTCTATACCCTATGCAGTATATATCCGACAGTAGCCAGGAAGGATCAAAACTCTGATTCTCCGTCTTTCGTCAAATGCATTTGTCCGGGAAATCTTGATTCAGCAGTCTTGATTCTTTCTACTTTCCTTTTGAAGGAGATGGTAACATAAAACTCGGAACTCTGAAAATCCGGCTTTTCTTCTCGCGATCCTTCGCGGAAAAGGAACTTCTGACGTCAGTGCTTTAATCATGCTGACGTAGGCGACGCTTGGTTTCGCGGGAAACCCTGTAACGTATCTCTGACAGATTCTCACGGGAAACGAGGAGATAGCCATCATTCCACTGTCGTTCCGTTTCCCGGATTTCTCGATGGTTGACACGCGTCAAACATCCAACGTTCGAAAGAGCCGTTAACACGTCTAGAGGTTTTCAGGCTATAAATAGTCGTCTTCGTCCCCATCGGCAATCTTCTTCACTCCCTCACTGCCCTCACCATTGTTGCGAACGTGAGCTCGAGAGCGAGAACGAGACCTTGCCCGGACGAGCTCTTCGCACGCCGGAGCGCACACACATCACCAAGGAAGATGGCCTCTCCGCAGTCCTCGCCGGCCCGCGCTTCCATCGACGAACTTTTGGGCGACCTAGATCCACAGCTAGGGTCGCCCAAGCATGCCGGCGGCGAGCCGGAAAAGACCACGGCATCCACTGCGGACGGAGGAAGCACTTCCGCCGCCGCGGACGTCACAGCATCGAGCCACGACAACCCGCCGTTCGCACCTGAAACGGCGGAGGAGAAAATCGAGCTCCTTGGCGAAAAACTCGCCGCCGCGAAGGCCGCCGCCGCCGCCGCCGCCGCCGGAGCGGATGAGGAAGAGGAAACTGCAGGCAACTGGAGTGCCTGCAGTATTCCCCCGGCTCTCCTTCCAAACTTGGAGAAGGAGGGCTTGGTTCTTAAAAAGAAGTGGCGGCTCCCGGAAGAGGAGACCGCCATGAGAGGGCGAAAGGGTGCTTCTTACTCCCACCTTCTACGAGGTATGGGGCTTCCTCTTTCTTCCTCCAGGTTCTGTCACATTACAGCATCCAACCTCACAACCTTCCCCCAATTCCATTTTGTACATGGCCGGCTTCCAGGCCTTGTTCGAAGGTTACCTAGGAATAGAGCCTAGGTTAGATTTTTGGCTGTATTGCTTTGGGGTCAAGCGTAACTCTTCGGAGGGCGCACTCCCAAATTGCGGGACTATTTCCTTTACTCTTCGGAGATTCCGAGAGGATTGGTTCCCCAAAATCAAAACCTCAGAATCCGTCAAATTTTGGACGGGTTCTTTTTTCTATCATCCCGACGTGCCTTTTCCTAAAAAGGCCGTCGGGGTTCCACCTTTTGTGAACTCTGCCGCCGTTCCCCAGGATAACTGGGGAACAGAAGCCGTCCAAGTTCTGCCGCCAGATCTGTTAAGGATCAAGAGGCGCATCGCCAAGCTCACTTCCTCCAACCTCCTTTGACCGGTATGGATACGGTCTTTTGCTGGCTGGATAGGCGGATTCAGCCATTAGCAAACCACGGAGGCCGTCTCTTGTGAGAATACACGGGAGTCAAGGATCCAATGCGGACAACCGACAAGGATTGGCCCGCAAAGGAACTTAGGCGGCGCATCAATCAGTTGGTTGCATCGCGCGACCAATACACGGAGAGTCGGCCAATGTACACGGCCGACAACCCAGCTCCCAAGGTAAATTTTCCGTCATTTGGGTACAATCTCAATTCTTGGATAATCTGCCTTTTGATTCTGATTGGTTCTTCCGACAGCTTGCGGATCTTCCAGACTCGGAGTTAGCCTCCGAGGCCGAGCTGGATGCGCTGCGCACCGCCGCTACAGGTGGGCGCAAGCGCAAGAAGATAATTTCCTCGGATGAGATTATCGACCTTGACGGAATCCCCGTCGCCACTTCCAGGTTTTTCTTCTGGGTTTTTCTTTTATGGGATCTTTTTCGTCCATCTTCGGTGTTTTAACCTTTTCCGGGTTTTTGGTATTTAGCTTACCCCCCTCCAACCTGAAGCCGAAAAAAAAAAACTGAAGAAACTCAGAGTTTCTTCCAGCCGAGGCAGCCAACCATCTCCCGCCGTCGCCCCGGACACGCCGCAGACAATGGCGGAAGAGCCTACTGCCGCCACCACCACCAGCCCCAGAGCCCAGCCAGCCCGTTGTGTCCGAGTCGGACACGAGGGAAAGGGCGGCCCAGAGGTGGGGAAATCTTCTCGGACTTTCGACGAGGAAATCCCCACCTTTGATAAGGATTTCAAGGTGATCAATGACGGCTTGGATGCAGCCGGGAATCTTTTTGCAGAATACGCAAAAGGTTCCAAGAAAACTTGGCAGGTTTGCAGCGTTTGAGCCAGGTATATAACTCTAGCCCCCAAACATTAAACAAAATGCATGCTTTTTTGCTTTGATGTTTTTTGTAACCATACTCTTCCTTGCTACGTTTCAGCAAACCTCCGAAGCCATAAACCTGGAAGTTTTCAGGAAGCTCACCATCAAGAATAAAGAAGTTCGAAGTCTTCTTTCTATTCTTGAGGAGAAGGAGGCGGAGCTGGAATCTCTCAGCTCGCATTGACAGAAACGAAAGGTAGGTATTTTCGTTTTGTTTTGAAATTTCTTATTTGAGTCTTTGTCTGAGTTTTTTCCCGAGGAAATTGACCAACTCGGATTTTCCCTTGCTTTTCAGCTGCCTTAGCAGGCTAAGAAGGCAGCGGAAGATTCTGGCAACGCCGAAATTTCCGTAATGAGAACATTGAGCTTCACAAGGATCTTGTGAAGCTCAACAAGACCTGGAAGCCAGCAACCTGGCTCTTGGAATGGCTAATTCCAAGGCTTCCGAACAGGCGGAGAAAGACAAATCCACCATTCAGGATTTGACCGAAGCTCTGAACCTTCGCCTGGAGGAAGTTTCCGAGATCGACAAGCTCATCGGTAAATTTCTTACCCTTTTCACATCTTTCCATGTTTTGCTTTCTCTGTTTATCTGCCTAATCCTTTTGTACGTTTTATTGAATCGAACAGGAGACACCCCAGATGGAACTCGGATTGCAGGCATCCGAGCTTTCGGGGAAACATGGAATTTGATTAAGGCTGCCGGGACGCAGCTCATAGAGAAGTTCCTTCCCGATAAATCTGGGTAATGCTCGGAGGTTGAAAAACTTCCGGGTATCATCATGGAGGTGGCGGAGTCCAAGGAGTCTCTTCTCCGCTCCGCTGCACGGGGTGGTGCGCGCATGGCCTTAGGCCTTATGCGCATGCACTATCCTAGTGCCAAATCCTGGCGTGTGGCCACCGGTGTCCCTCAGGGATACACGGATGCGCAACGAACCACCATCTTTGGTGAAGTTAAGGGCCACGCCACCCAGATTGCCGCCATGGTAATGTCGCCGTCAACTATCCAAGAGGAAGCTCCTCCAATCCCCGACGAAGAAAGCAGCGAGGAGGAGTCGGATTCTTGAAAGGTTACTTGGAACCTGGATAGAAAAAATAGACAATAGGAGCATTACTGTCCTTTTAATGTAATCTGAAATGTAATGCTTCTTTTATATTAATGAGAATTCCGCCTTTTGCAGTTTAAACTATGAAATTACTTTGCAAGTTGTTTGGATTTTACCATTCCTTTATCTTCTAAGTTCTCTGGTGTATATGCTTTAACTGTCCTTAGTGTTTGAAATGGCTCAAATAGCATTATGAATCGTTATGCCGAGTAACTGGGGACGAACCAATCAGTTTTGGAACTCGAAACATGAATCATGCTAAAGGCATTTTTACTAACTAGTTCCAGTAACCCGGCACACCACAATCAGATAAGACTTAGAGAAACAAGGAAAGTTTTAAGTGAAGCTTGGGCACGCAGGCAATTCAAACTTCCTTTAGCCGTTAAAAGGCTGAAAATCATTCAGTTATGTAACGCCGAGTACGCGAGCAATTCGGGTTAACGTTGAGAAGTTTGCAAGATCATTGGGAAATAGATGAGGCGGAAACACTTTGCACTTATAAAGAATATGGATGATAGTATTCCGACTTTATTTCATGATCTCAAAAGATGTTTACATAGAATTGAACTAAGTACAGAAGGGGACATAACTTGCTAGACGTTCCCAGGCTTCCGCAATCCACTTGACCTTGTCGAACTTCTCCAGCAGTTTGTGAAATGGTAAGGTTTTAGCCCCCAGCCAACTAAGAAATCTTTTTATGGCTGTGGCGGAACCCGGCAATTCTGGGACATCTTTTTCACACGTAAGTTCTGAGATGCTCGAGATTGCCTTAATCTTTTTCGGGTTAACTTCTATTCCTCTATGAGAAACGATGAAACCCAGAAGTTCACTTGAGGGAACCCCGAATACGCACTTAGATGGATTCAACTTCATCTGGTAGGTGCGTAAGTTTTCGAAAGTTTCTCGCAAATCCTCAATGGCGGCTAATACGGAGTCAACTTCCGATTTCGTCGTCATATTGACGGATTTCGGATCTTCCACCTCTACTGTGGGATTGTTGTTTTCTGCCTCTTGCACGGGATTGCTTTCATCCGTGTTTTCGGCGATCTCGGATTGCACCATACCGATAAAGTGCGATTCAGCATGATATCGGCGATCTGAGCAAAATCCGGCGTCATAGTCTTCTTCGACTGGGTATAGGACGGGTGGGATAAATTTGTTTCCACCACAGAATTCCATTGCTTCTGCAGTTAATCCGATAAAGATGTTTGCAGATCCAATCGGTAAAACACAGGCACTTACCATATGATTCTGTGCTGGCATGTACGATCCGTTGTCGAGGAAGCGCCCGACGCCGTTGTCGAATTCCAAGTTTTCGACAGTTATGGTACTGCCGATTCCGCCGAGTATCCCTGACCGAAACATAACGCCTGACGTCGTCGGCCCCACGGTGGGCGCCAACTATCGAGACATCGCAGTAGAATTCATAGACAGGGGTGCCACGAGACTACCGATAGATAGGTGGCGGACGTGATTGTATGACGAACAATGACACCAGGATTTTACCCAGGTTCGGTATGTCGCAACTAGGCGGCGCTCCTATTCCTGCAATCTAACTAATCAGGACTGAAGCATGAGGTATACAGAGTAAAATGTGAGTTTAGGTTTAGCTACTCGACAAGGATCAACCTCTCGGCGAGTTAGCCTCTAGTTTCTTGTCTATCTTTCTTTCTCCCGTCCGGCTTTTTATAATAGCCGGGTTAGGGCTTACAGAATAGGAAACCTAGAAGATTACGGTATATGCTAACTTGGAAGACAAGGAATCCGCATTCTACTCCAAGCCGTACCACGTGGGCCGTGGTCCGGGTTCTTCTAGAATCCGGCTTCCGCGCGTCAGCTTACTGGGCGCCAATGGACCGTGATCCATTACCATTTAGGCCACCCGGGTAATCCGGCACTTTAGAGCACCATCTGATATACCCCTAATTGGTATATATCCGACAGGCGCAATGCCAGGATCAGCAGCAACATGCAATCTGCACAAACACAACCAAGATACTTTGCCCAACGAAGCAGTGAGGTTGTCAATCTCAACGGTCTTGCTGAAAAAAAAGGATTAGACGTATAGTGTGGAAAATGATGTTTGTTTGCATTGAATGAAATGAGAACAGTGTTTCCCGTGAAAAAGAAAAGTGTTTGCAGTAGGTTGTATTATCAGTGTAAAAGAATGGACCAGGGTCCCCAGTTCACTAGTGGTGTCTCTCCATAACAGATAAATAAGATGTTGTGTGAACAAACTACACATGGACAATTGACAAAATAAAGAGTGCACCGTAATGTATTACATGACACGATAATTACTATGAGATTCATTTGTGCATTACAACATGATACATAGTCGTCAAATGCATTTATGACTAATAATCCACCCTCAGGACGTCGACCCGACAAACTTTTGGTATTAAGTTGCAAGCAACATGTTATTGAATTAAGTAAAGTGCGTAATGTAAACAATACAATATCCTTAGACAAAGCATTGTTGTTTTATCCCTAGTGGCAACAACACATCCACAAATCTTAGAAGTTATTGTCGCTCTCCCAGATTACTATAGGCATGAACCCACTATCTAACATAAATACCCCCTCTTGGAGTCACAAGCATCTACTTGGACAGAGCATCTACTAGTAACGAAGAGTATGCAAGATCAAAATAACATATTATAGTAGATCTATAATCAACTTGACATAATATTCAATATTCATCGGATCCATCAAACACAACAGGTAGCATTACAATAAGATGATCTTGATAATGTTAGGAAGCTCACGAGATCTAAACATGATGGAACAAAATAGGAGAAGACAACCATCTAGATATACTATGGACCCGTAGTCCAATGATGAACTAATGCATCACTCCGGAGGCAGGCATGGTGATAAAGAGCCCTCCGTGATGATTTCCCTTGAAGCAAGCTAGTAGTCACTAGCAATAGCGCCAGAAAAAGTACTTGATGCTGACGTGATCACAACTCGTTGGGAGACCCAAGCGGAAGGTATGATGTAGTCTATGAGAAACTTTCACCCAAATTAAGGAACCGGGGTTGTCGAACTAGTAGGACTTCGTAGTCTTGTAGAAGTTTACTTGTATCAACGACGCCATATATCGATGTTGACCAAGCATGGAACCTGCACACAAACACAAACTGTCTCTTGTCCCAACTTTCAAGAAGGTTGTCAATCTTCCGGTCTTGTTGGAAACAGGAGAACTAAACGTATAGAGTCTTGTAGAATAATAAAAGTAAAAACGGGACAACGAGGAAACAATGATGAAAAGTCATTTAAAGAAGGTTGCAAATATGAGGAAATAGGAACGGGGGGCATAGGTTCACTAGTGGTGTCGCTCCAAAGAAAACAGACATGATGGGTAAACAAATTAAATTTGGGAAATTGGAAAAGCATGAATGTATAAAAATGCTATTATGGCAAGATATAGTTCACGAGTTCTAACATTGTAGGAATTACGTCAAGGCATATGGACCGCTATCCAGCATGCATCCATATCTAAAAGTCCATCTCAAGGAAGCTATCCAAGAAATCCCTCTAGTATTAAGTTGCAGGACCAAAGTGATTGCTTTGTGTGCAACAGAAAAAGCATTATAGACAATACGAAATGTAAGCAGTGGTCCTCGTCCGTATACAAGAGCACCATTGTTTTCTCCT
Source organism: Alopecurus myosuroides (assembly GCA_028641055.1). Taxonomy (NCBI): domain Eukaryota; kingdom Viridiplantae; phylum Streptophyta; class Magnoliopsida; order Poales; family Poaceae; genus Alopecurus; species Alopecurus myosuroides. The sequence goes on from JAPCYS010000377.1 coordinate 18,654, forward strand.
AGTGGCAACAATACATCTCCCCCTCCCGCATGTTTCTATCACTCAAGCGTAGGGAATAAGGAGGCACACACCAACTATCTAGCATATAAACCCTCTCTTGGAGGTGAAAACAACTCATGGCCAAGGTAATCATAAACATCAGAGAGCACTGCAAGACATGATTAAAACTCTCTATGAATATAACTGAAGCATCTCAGGTTGACATGAACAAAATAATCATAATCTCATGGATCATAGATCCCAGCAAACACAACATGAACAATTACATAACATTGGTCTCGATCATGCGAGCAGCTCACGAGAATCTAAACATGGAGGCATAAGGGAGAGAACAACCATCTAGCTACTGCTATGGACCCGTAGTCCCGAGATGAATTACTCACACATCTGTCGGAGGCGACCATGGCGATTTAGAGGCCTACGACAACGATCCCCCTCTCTAGCACGGTGCCGGAGCAGGACTCGAGAAGCCCTAGATTGGACTTTCAAGGTGACTGTGCCTCTATGTATGTTTCGTTGAAAATAACTCCGTCCCCGTGATTTTTAGGGTTGAAGGTAATTTATGGGCGAAGAGGCGACAAGAGGCGGTCGCCAGGGCCGCCACGGGCCCACCAGGCGTGGCCAAGGGAGGGTCTGCTCCTGGCACTCTCCTGGTGCCCCCAGGCTCCCCCCGGGCTCATATTTCGATCTCCTCCGTTCCGGGTAAAAAAATGATCTCCGAGGATTTTCATCCCTTTCCGAAACATTTCCATAAGAACTTTAAAACAATAGCAAATATCAACTGGCCTAGGGCATCTTGTTATAGGTTAGTGTGTGAAAATATCCGGAAAATGAAGGAAAGCGGAAGAAAACATGTGGAAAGCAAAAGGTATTGGGTAGAAAACAAGCATGGAGCATAAAAAATTATAGATGCGTTTGCAACATATCATGACTCATTATAAAGGTTCTAGGTTTCGATCGACCTCAAGGTCATCATAGTGGTCCATGCCTCTTCACACTGGTGGAAGGACACAAAGGAGATACGGTGTGCCATTTGCGGCCACTCGGTATTTACTTTGGTGACATTGGACTGCTCCAACGGAGACTAGTTTCATTAGGAAGTGAAATTTAGGATAAATTTCCGTATCACTTTTTAGTTATCTCTTAACTTACCTTTACTTCTTGTTACTAGCTTACTTGCTTTCATTTTTATTTCTAGTTTTATCTAGCTAAATCATATATGATCGTTCACCTAGTTGCATAATCTAGATAAGCTATATATGGTAAATAATTAAATTGAAAAGTAAAATTTGTAGTTGTCTGTTCACACCCGCCCTCTAGTCAACATCTCGATCCTTTCATTTCTCATTCGATGTGTTTGTTTATTGTATTTTATGGTCAAACATGTATTATATCTACTAGATGGTTCAATAACAAGTTCATGAAGTGTGTGACATGTGCACTTTGTGTAAAACATCACTTGTAATGATCATGGACTAACATCAAATTTCCACGGATCCCACTACTTTTTTGCACACATATGCAGTTCTTGAAGTATCGGTATCCTGCATGTGAAAAATCAATAAAATTTGAGGACTTGTCGCTCGTACATGGAAATCAATCGTGATGTTTTGTTTCCTCTGTTCCTCTATCTTTCCCTCCCTCTCCCTCTCCCTCCCTCTCTCTATCCATATATATATATCTCTCACCTCTTTGACAGTCACCATATGCACCTGACTCGTCTCCGCTCTCCTCTGGTGTCGTGCACGATGGTAGATCGTGGGGGAAGATGTGGGATATTTTGATGCTGAGGTTGCATAATATTTACCCAACTTCTGATCTCACAGCAGTGGCGAGATTCTACGTGCTGATATAACTCACTAAAAGAGAAATATGTGTAGGTTACAATCACTAGTGGAAAAAAGGCTATCAGCATCGGTTCCAGAGGGCTTCTAGTACCGGTTGGACAATCGGTACTAATTAATCGGCACTAAAGGTAGTCCAACCTTTAGTACCGGTTCCTTACGAACCGGTATTGACGGTGCCCCCACGTGGCCTTAGGGGAGCCCGCGGGGCTGGAACGAGGGGTTTAGGGTTTTTTTTGAAACTGAGGGGTTTAGGGTTTAGGAGGGGTTTGCGGTTTAGGAAAAGGTTTAGGAGGGGCCGTATCAGACCTTTTCATCGTACGTGGATTGCGTTGATGCTCACGACCTTGGTGCATATATAACACATGTAATTAATTACATGAGATCGCAAATTAAGTAGTGTTTCATAGTTGTACTCTCCGAGGCATACTATATATGTAATATTATTTGTATCTAGCTCACTATTACACTTGATACATACACTACGATTCATGGTAGTACTCTCTGAAAGGAGCTATGACGTCTTGCAGAAAAAATCCCGCCATTCCTCGCAAATTGCTTGGAAGCGGCGCTCGAGGGGGAGCTTCTCCCGCTTTCTTGCCAACTGTAAAAGAATGAGAGAGATACAAATGAATACATACGTAAATCAAATCATCATAAATACAACTATGACTGAAACTTAGCAGAACTGATGGTAACAAAATAAATTTGTAAATATAGTTTACATACCTTCTTATTTCTATTATTATTTATTCTCTCGGAGACAATCTTGTGAATGTTCTCACAAACATAGTAAGCACATAGATTAGTCCCATTTGGTTGTTGATTGTGCAAGAATATAATTCAATCAAACAATAATCAAGTATGATAATGGTGTGTGGACCTAGGTAGTAGTACTTACTTTCCCTTTCCATATCAGCTTCACGGCCATCCACCTTCGGATCTTCCTTGATGAACGTTTCCCATATGCTGAACGACACAAATTGAATAAAAGAGTTATTAATTTGTTGACATCAGAAATTAACGAAAAAGCCGATAAGAATTAAATAAAATTATCCTTGGAGCATATCAAAACAGTGCTTGTATATATAGGCGGTTTGGTCATTGAGTCGTAGACATCAATATGTCCATTGTGTATTTTAATGACGAAGCATGAAGTGGAAGTTGCACACGTTTAAATATGCAGTGTCATAGATATAACTCATTAGTTATAAGGAAAAAAAGAATGTTTTAGAAGACAGTAACACTCACTTGTAGTTATAAGGCCAAAGTATTTGTTTTTTGTCACGTTGTCGCTTCAAAATCCTTAGCAAAGTCTCGATGTATCCTTGTTATACAGGGGATTCTTTATGGTTTCTTGCATTGTATCTGCGTCAATTAACCCAATGTCATTGATTTCATTCCTTTTGCATTCGATCATCTTCAATCTGCATAATATAGCGCAAACAAGATTAAATTGAGGATAATTACAGAAAATGAACAAACTCAGCTAAATCCTTCTGAATTACATAAATAAATCACTTACAGACAATAGCAACTGAGCAACGATTTGTCAAGTGCCCGGAGATAGTATAACGCAAAAAGATCCTCGAAATCAATGCTCACAACATAATCTTGGAAGTAGTGCTCCTCCTTAACTGCCACCATAGCGCGTACCCTTGCTTTGCCCTACCCAACTACACTTTTGCAAATTGCGCATTTTTGTTGGTAGGATGGAGAAAGGATGGAGACATTCTCGACCAAAATTTTTTTTTCATATTGGTATGCTACTTCAGCGATGGCGTAATCGATATCTGTTGTGTGTTGTTGATAATTACTTTGAATGGCCTTCTCGTCAAACACCTTGAGAGGGACAATCGATTGACCGGCTTGTTCTCCGAGCTGGGGAACTTTTTTCCCTAGACCTGTTGTTTCTTTTTTGTGCTTGCTGGACCACCGGTTTCTTCCCTTTTCCGTCCTGGATCATCTCGTCATATGACTTCTCAATAGAACGCTATAGTATGATCGCGGTGATGGTGGAGGGTTATATAGGTTCTCAACGGTATGCACAACTTTGACCGGATCTAGCGACTTCTCAAAAGGTATGTCTGGCACTTTCTTAACAAAATGGGCAGCCACCTCGGAACGAGAGATGGCCCTGTTTTCCTCGTCAGGTCTTTCACATGGTAACTTCTGAAGAGGCGGTAGTGCTCTCTCTATTCTGGGTCTCTTCCTAGTCGGAGAACCGTTCCGCTTAACGGGCGCTTCCTCATGCGGGGGATATCGAGATGCTGGACTCGCGCTGCCCCCCCCTCAAGTAGGTGTGGCCCTATCATGTGGACTGCCAGCAGGAGAGATCAATGGCCCTTGCTGCTTATGTGGAATGTTGATGCTCTTTGATGGTGCCTTGACGAGGAGGCTTCTTGATTATGATTAAGTCCCCGACAACTGCGCCATAAATTCTTTGATGCCACCTGGATGGTGTGTTGGAAACCCCAAGAGGAGGGTGTGATGAGGAAGCGGCAATAATTCCCCTCAGTTAAGAACCAAGGTTATCAATCCAGTAGGAGGAAGAGGATCTCGGGAAGGTTGATGCCACTGACGGTGGTAATGGCGCCTCCCGTGTCAGCAACAACGTGGAAGCTGCACACAACACAACCAAAATACTTGGTCCAAACGGCACAGTGAGGTTGTCAATCTCACCGGTCTTGCTGAAAACAAAGATTAGACGTATAGTATGGAAAATGGTGTATGCTTGCAGTAAGTAAAGACAGCAGGAAATTGTCGTGGTTTTTTTAACAGGGTGGAAAATGGACGGGGTTTATAGGTTCACTAGTGGTGTCTCTCCATAAAGATAACATGATGGGTGAACAAATTACAGCTAGCCAATTGACAAATAGAGGTTGCACGTAGTGCACATTATAACATGATGCCTACTATGACATTTAGTGCGGGCATTACAACAAAATACATAGACCGAAATCCATTTGCATCTATAATAGTCCACCCTCAGGTTATCATCCGAACCCCTTAGGTATTAAGTTGCAAGCAACATATAACTGCATTAAACAATGTGTGTAATGTAAGCAATGCTTGTTGATATATCTTCAACGTATCTATAATTTCTGATGCTCCATGACCATATTATGCCAATTCTACATGTTTCTCCCTTATTTTAGCATTTTTATACGTTTTCCGGGACTAACCTATTAACAAGATGCAAGTGCCAGTTCCCTATTTTCTGCTGTTTTTGGTTCCAGAAAACTTTTTTGGAAACATTTCGGAATTGGACCCACAAAGCCAAATGCCTATTTCCCCTGGAAGCATCCAGAATACCGAAGAGGAGTCGAAGATGGGCACCAGGGGGGCACACCATAGGATGGCGCGGCCTCCACCCTTGTCGCACCAGCTATGGGTGTGGCCCCCTGGCCTCCACCGCCTCCGCCCTTTTGCCTATTATTCCCCGGATGGAAAACCCTAAGCACCTGACCGAATCCCGAAAAATTCCGCAGCCTCCGTCGTCGTCAACCCTAGATCAGGGTGTTCTGGAGCTGTCTCCGGGCACCCTGCCGAAGAGGAAATATCACCGGAGGCTTCTACATCACCATCTCTGCCTCGGAGTGATTCATGAGTAGTTCATCCTGGGCTACGGGTCCATAACATTAGCTAGATGGGTCTCCTCATCATATGCCTCCATGTTTAGATCTCGTGAGCTGCCTATCATGATCGAGATTGATATTATGTAATTCTATGTGTTTTGTTTGCTAGGATCCGATGATGAATATTGACCTTATGACAAGTTTATTATAGTTTTATTGCATATATTATTTGTGATGTTCCATGCTTTCGTTGCTAGTGGTTGCTTGGCCAAGTAGTTGCTAGTGACTCCAAGAAGGAGTATTTATGCTAGATAGTGGGTTCATGCCTCTTTTTCGCCTATGCTCGAGTGACAAAACGTGACGGGGGGAGGATGTGATGTTTCCACTAGGGAGAAAACAGCGGTTGAGAGTGCCCGTGTGTACAATCATTGCTTACATTACACACTTTGTTTAATGTAGTTATTTGTTGCTTGCAACTTAATACCTAAGGGGGGTTCATATGATAACCTGAGGGTGGATTATTAGTCATACATGCAGATGGATTTCGGTCTATGTATTTTGTTGTAATGCCCGCATTAAATATCATAGTAGTCATCATGTTATAATGTGCACTACGGTGCCACCTTTATTTGTCAATTGCCCAGCTGTAATTTGTTCACAAGCATGTTATTTTTATGGAGAGACACCACTAGTGAACCTGTGTGAATCCCGTCCATTTTCCACATGTTAAACAAACCACAACAATTTCCTGCTCTCTTTACTTCCTGCAAGAATACACTGTTTTCACACTATACATCTAATCTTTGTTTTCAGCAAGACCGGTGAGATTGACAACCTCTGTAACGTTGGGGCAAATTTTTTTTTTTGTGTTGTGTGCACGTTCACGTTGTTGTGACACGGTGAAGCGCCAGCACCATCGTCAGTGACATCAACTTCTGTAGGTCCTCTTTCTCCTACTGGATTGATAACCCTGGTTCTTAACTAAGGGGAAAACTCCTACGCTGTGCTCATCACACCTCCTCTTGGGGTTCCCAACGCAAGCATCAAGGATTTTTCTGGCGCGTTGCCGGGAAGGAAGAGTCTTCTGGCAAGGGGTCTCTCACTCTCAACTTTTTATTTTGTTTATTGTCTGTTTTTATTTTTTGTCTTGTTTTACCTCTCTTTATTAAAAACACAAAATAATTAGTTTACTTTATAGCATAGAAAGCAACTCAAGTATTTTGAAGTGAAGCATAATAAAAAAATTAGTCTTATTCTAGTTGGTATTTTTCCTTTATTATGCTTGCTATCAATGTTTGATGTTTTGAAACTAGATCTTATAGGAAAGTGGGTTCACAGATGAACAAAAAAACATTATAAGGAACACCGCTTGTCACAAAAAGGGATACACTTATGGGAGCAAGTTCATAAATTGCATGACTATGCTAAAAACGTGTGCTCTACTTATAATGTTACTTATTGCTTTGATAAATATTGTTGCTGTTGGAGGTATAAACACCTCCCTTTTCAATGTGAGTATAATGATAATTTTACTATGTCTTCTTATGTTAAGGAAAATTATGAATTATATGATGTGGAACAAATTGAAGAATTTATTTCTTTGAGGGTGCATTCGAAATTGCCTATTTGCTTGAAAGTATGATGATGCACCTTATAAATATGAAATTTATGATATACTTGAATATTTCTTGGATAATTACAAGGATTGTAATTACTACAGAATGGAATATCTTAATACATGCTCTCAACTTAAGGAAGAGACTAATGCCTTGCAGGAGCCTATGGAAGAAGAAATTGTTAAATCTGGAAGCTCATTGGATGAAAAAGAGGAGGAGAGTGATGATCAAGAGGAGGAAGAATGGAACCCATGTCTACCTCCTAATGATAGTAACTCTTTAACTCATAATTGTGATGATGATCTATTGATTTTTGAATATCTCTTTTTTGATGAGGTTGATACTTGCTATATTGTGACCTTGATACTACTATGAATGAAACTTGTGAGAATAATATTGCTACTGTTATATATGATAATCCATGCTACTTTGATAAATCCTATGAGAATCTCTATTTTTCCAACTATTGATATGCATGATAATGACAAAGTTTGTTTAGAAAATTTATATGATAATGCTCTTGATGATGGTCCTATGTTACTTGATGTTTAAATCATAATGCTACTGAAAATATGATTTCTATAGTGTGTCCTATAACTTTTATGAGTGATCAATTATCTTGTTTTTCTATTGCTAAAAGTGGGGAAAAAGAGGAGTTGTTTTTAAATTTTGGTCCCTTTTTGAGCTTGATATGAATTATGTGCTTTCATACCATGAAAAACATGTTTTATGTGATAATTATGTTGTTGAGTTTGATCATGATGCTACTAGAAATTATTTATGAGAGAGGAAAATATGGTTGTAGGAATTTTCATGTTACTAAAACACCTCTTTTTTTGTTGAAAGTTTTGAAGTTGCTCTTGTTCTACCTTCCCATGATTTCTATTTTGAGCTTCTTTAATTTATTTCTTTACAAGATTCCTATGCATAGGAAGTGTGTTAGACTTAAATTCGTTTTATACTTTCTCTTAATGCTCTCTTTTGCTTAACTCATATTTCTTACGTGAGCATTTCTTGCTTTTTTATGCCTAGCAGAAAGGCGTTAAAGAAAAGCGCTACGGGAGACAACCCGTTTTATTTCTCTGTTTTCATTCAGTTTTCCTTTGTTTTCTTTTGTGTGCTTTCACCTGGGTGTTTTCTATTTCCTTAGCAACCCCTCAGGAAACAGATTTCTGCTGTCCACTGTTAATTACGTATAAAATCACAGAAAAGTCAAAATGACCTGAGATTTTTTGTGCTTTATCTGGGATATATACGCACTTTTATTAGTTGACACTCTTTGATTGAGGAACAGAATATGTTTGAAAAAATTGATCTCTGCCTGCTGTTCTGTTTTGACAGATTTCTGCCAATAATTGCATTTGCATCTTAATCTCTTTCTTTTGGTGTTATTTTGAGAAAATAGTTTTAATAAGTTGTTACAGTAGCTAATGTGTTTTTAGTGTTAGGGTTGTTTTGAGACTGAACCATGTGAATTTATTATTTCGATTGCTCGTTGCTAATGAAGATTGTGAGAATTTTGGTGTGAAGAAGTTTTCAAGGGTCAAGAGAAGAGGATGATATGATGTGATCAAGAAGAGTGAAAAGCCTAAGCTTGGGGATGCCCCGGTGGTACATCCCAGCAAATTCCAAGAATACTCAAGCGTCTAAGCTTGGGGATGCCCAAGGCATCCCCTTCTTCATCAACAAATTATCAGGTCACTTCTAGTGAAACTATATTTTTATTCGGTCACACCTTATGTGCTTTACTTGGAGCGTCTTTTATTTTTGAGTTTTTTTTTTATTTTCATATAAGCTTGGTTGGAACCCAGCATTATTTTATTGGAGAGTGACACGCTCCGCTTTTTCATGAGAATGTGTTGTATTCTTAGTGTATGTATGGCTGTTGCATTTATTAAGCTCCTGTTTTGCATGCATCTCTTATCAGAGCTGTTAGTTTTAGTAGTATTATATGAGTACTCTAATGTTTTCTTGCTGTATAATAAAGAGTATTTTTGTTAAAACATATCTTGTATGGTGCTTGTTGGGAAAAGAAAACTGCTGCTTGATGTAGAATTTATAAGAGTGCTAGTAGAAGCTTGTATAGACAATGGCTAGAACTTTTTCATGCCATGCTAAATGATATTTTAGTTTTAAATCTTTGTGGTTGTTGAGTAGCATGAATAGACTTAAATAGCTGAGAGCGTTTAATATGTCTTGAAAGATTCATGAGTTGTTCTTGTCGTAGTAAAGCATCAATACATTGTATTCTCTTTCGAATGTTTTGTTTGGTTGACTTGGCGCATGCTCACACAATGTTTATGACTACAAACCAGTCACGAATAGCCTCCATGACCACTTAGTTTGAACTTGTGATACCGTTTATGCTTTAATTAATGATGCTTATGTCTCTGTGCATGATTATGGCTCTTATGCTCTCGTGATTTGTCGCTCCCAGTCTTTTGCTAAGCCTCCAACTGCACTGAGCATGGAATTCTACTCGTGCATCCAAATTCCTTGTTTTTTCTCATGAGGACGTCAATAGAGAATATTTATCTCACTTGTTGGTTGGATTCCACACCCTGGACTAGTGTCTTCATCCGTTTATCCAAATGATAGAAGAGCTAGCAGCGGGGTGCCCAACCCCAAATTAATACAAACAAATTCTCTCCAGTGTTTTTGCCCCTGATTTATCAGTCAAAGCATAATTCTGTAAACAAAAGAGAAAGAGGGATGACCTTCTACACCAGTTGCGTCCTTCACCATGGGAGCCGCTCTTGTGAATCGAGTTGGCTTGTGACGTACTGTATTGTATGTTTACCATTCGTTGACATAAGCATATACCTCTCCTAAAAAATAGACACTCCTCCACGATGTCAAACATTTAATAGCTCTGTTTAATAAAATAAAAAGCTCTAGCACATGAGTGATCACTGCTTCCCTATGCGAAGGGCCTTTTTTTTACTTTTATGTTGAGTCTTCATCTTCTAACTTTATGCACAGTTGAGAGAGCATTTTTGCCATTCTGGGTTCTATGTGCATTTGTCCCATAAACATAAATAATTACTTCATGATGTGATATTATTTGTTCTAGTCTTCCTCTTGAACTTTGAAAGTGTCCTGGCATTTATGTTTTGTCCCGCTCTTAAGGACTAGCGAAATACCACTTTGCCATGCTTTCTCTATACCTGAAACTAACGTTTATCTTTCTTTGCATTATTATCCATGATCCTTTATTTAAGATAGTCTTCATTGTGCAAATTGATTGCTATGCTTCATTATTAAAGTTCTATTTATCATGTTTGTGCTTGAAGTTTTATGATCTCAGCATACATATGCTTTTACATTTAAATGATCAATATTATGATAGTAGCATGTCACCTCAGAAATTATTGTATTATCGTTTACCTATTCGAGGACGAGTAGGAACTAAGCTTTGGGATGCTTGATAGGTCTCCAACGTATCTATAATTTCTGATGCTCCATGACCATATTATGCCAATTGCTACATGTCTTCTCCCTTATTTATAGCATTTTTATACGTTTTCCGGGACTAACCTATTAACAAGATGCCAAGTTCCAGTTCACTGTTTTCTGATGTTTTTTGTTTCAAAAAATTTGTTCTAGAAACATTCTCGGAATTGGACCCCACAAAGACCGAAGTGCCTAGTTTCCCCGGAAGCATCCAAAAGACCAAAGAGGAGCCGAATACGGGCATCCGGGGGGCCACACCATAGGGTGGCGCGGCCTACCCCCTAGCCGCACCAGCTATGGGTGTGCGCCCCCTAGCTTCCACCGTCTTGGACCTTTCGCCTATTTTCCCCCGGATGGAAAACCCTAGACACCTGATCAAAAATCCCCGAAAAGTTCCACAGCCGCCGTTGTCGTCAACCCTAGATCAAGCGGGTTCTGGAGCTTTCTCCCGGCACGCTGTCGGAGAGGAAATCATCACCGGAGGCTTCTACATCACCATGCTTGCCTCCGGAGTGATGCGTGAGTAGTTCATCCCTCGACTACGGGTCCATAGCAGTAGCTAGATGGTTGTCTCCTCCTCATATGCCTCATGTTTAGATCTCGTGAGCTGTCTATCATGATCGAGATTGATCTTATGTAATTCTATATGCTGTGTTTGCTGGGATCCGATGAATATTGACCTTATGCCAAGTTGATTATAGTCTTTATTGCATATGTTATTTCTGATCTTGCATGCTTTCCGTTTATAGTGGTTGCTCTGGCCAAGTAGTTGCTAATGACTCCAAGAGGGAATATTTATGATAGATAGTGGGTTCATGCCTCCTTTTCACATGTGCTCGAGTGACAGAAACGTGACGGGGGAGTATGTGTTGTTGCCACTAGGGAGAAACAATGGGGAGTGCCCGCGTGTACAATCATTGCTTAAATTACACACATTGTTTAATGCAGTTATCTGTTTCTTGCAACTTAGTACCTAAGGGCGTTCAGATGATAACCTGAGGGTGGATTATTAGTCATAGATGCATATGGATTTTGGTCTATGTATTTTGTTGTAATGCCCGCACTAAATATCATAGTAGTCATCATGTTATAACGTGCACTACGGTACAACCTCTATTTGTCAACATTAAAAGGAGCCGAGGGGGATGCGGTCGTCCCCGTAGTGGATATCTGCGGAAGCCGGTGGTGTTGTTGCTCCTCGGAGGCATGGTGGCAGCGCGACGGTGCATGGAGAGGAGTGGACGCATGGAGAGGAGAAGACGCTCGAGGCGCGAAAGTTTATACCGCGCGCTCGTGGTCACGCGGCACAACTCCCGCGCCACAGCACACAACTCCTTCGTCAACATTGTCCGTTCTTCCAAGATGCATGTTTGTATGCAATATGGGCTCATTATAACAAACTATGCCATGTATTTGGCCATAACACCCGTCATTTCAACCGAAACCCTAAATATTAGGAGGAGATTTTTTTTGTGAACACTTTTTCAACAGAACTGCCGTATTCCAAGTTTAGTATTTTTGGTGGATACTAGTACATATGTATCGATACCAGGCGAAGGTCTCGCGTTATTTAAGGTTTTTCTGAACTTACTGGAATTTTCTCAGCCTGTTTTAGCAGAAAGTTAAGATGGCAGGCATGACCGTTCGTAGCTAGGGGTTGTATATTCAGCAACTCACTGTGGATCTCTTTAAATAGGTAGTTCAGTAAATAAAAATGTTTTTTTTCCAAAATTTATGAGCAAATTACGAGGCACATGTAGTTCAAATTTGTCCCGTTTCCGGCTGAATCGGCAGAAACTTTTGATTTTAAAAAGTACTGGATGGAAATCTTTTCTTAGAAAACAGATTGTTTATTTGGGTATATCACATGTCCTGGAATGTTAAAAAAAATTAAGCCCCCAAGTTATGCAACATGTTTGTGGTAGGTCATTCACAAAAAAAAACCATTTCTGACACACCGAAAATGGAAAATGGTTTTTTTATTTAGTTAAAAAAATAAATTTCTTCGTCAATATTGTCCCTTTTTCCAAGATGCATGTTTGTGTGCAATATGGGATCATTATAACAAACTATGCCATGTATATGGGCATAACACCCGTCATTTCAGCCGAAACCCTAAAATATTAGGAGGAGATAGCTCTTTTTTGTGAACACTTTTTCAACAGAACTGTCGTATTTCAAGTTTAGTATTTTGTGTGAATACTAGTACATATGTAATGACACCAGGCGAAGGTCTTGCGTTATTTAGATTTTTCTGAATTTACTGGAATTTTCTCAGCCCATTTTAGGAGAAAGTCAAGACGGCAGGCATAACCGTTCGTAGCTAGGGGTTGTATATTCAACAACTCACTATGGATCTCTATTGAAATAGGTAGTTGAGTACCTAAAAATAAATTTTGCCAAAATTTGTGAGCAAATTACGAGGGACCTGTAGTTCAAATTTGTCTCGTTTCCAACTGAATCAGCAGAAACTTGTGGTTTTCAAAAGAGCTGGATGGAAATCTTTTCTTACAAAACAGATTGTTTATTTGGGTATATCACATGTCCTAGCATGTTAAAAAATTTAATCCCCCAAATTTTGCAACATTTTTGTGGTAGGTCATTCACAAAAAAACCATTTCCGACACTCCGAAAATGGAAAATGGTTTTTTTATTCAGTTAAAAAAATAAATTCCTTCGTCAAAATTGTCCTTGCTTCCAAGATGCATGTTTGTGTGCAATATCGGCTCATTATAACAAACTATGTCATGTATTTGGCCATAACACCAATCAGGAAGAATCAATCGGATCGTGTGTTCTTTCTAGCTCTTGTGAGTCGTTGGATCAGGGGGGTTTTCTTTCTAGCTCTTGTGAGCCGTTGGATCAGTGGTAGTTCTCGAGCGTCTGAATCCCACCAATCAGGAAGAATCACACGGATCGTGTGTTTCTTTGTACCTCTTGTGAGTCATTGGATCATGTATGTGCTTCTTTCGAGCGCTTTAATCGTTGGATCGATCGAAACCCTAGCACAACACTTTGTGAACCAGAGGACACTATATATAGCCCACCTCTTGGATTCCCTGCATACATCATTCAGTTCATCGACCGAATACAAATCATCCGGATTCGCCACCATACGTCCTGCCGTGCATTTGGTATGCATATATGCACTCAGTAGCCACGGCAGGGATGTATGTTGGCGATACCGATTGTTTTGTTCTACATCGCTCTTTAAGGTTTGATACATCATTCAGTTCATCGACCAAATACAAATCATCCGGATTCGCCATCATACGTCCTGCCGTGCATTTGGTATGCATATATGCACTCAGTAGCCACGGCAGGGCTGTATGATGGCGATACCGATTGTTTTGTTCTACATCCCCCTGTAAGTTTTGATACATCATTCAGTTCATCGACCGAATACAAATCATCCGGATTCGCCAGCATACGTCCTACCGTGCATTTGATATGCATATATGCACTTAGGAGCCACGGTGGGGCTGTATGCTGGCGATACCGATTGTTTTCTTCTACCTCCAGCATAAAAGGTTTGACAAAAGGTGTAATACATCATTCAGTTCATCGACTGTGAATACAAATTATCCGGATTTGCCAGCATACGTTCGACCGTGCATTTGATATGCATATATGCACTCAGGAGCCACAGTCGGGTTGTATGCTGGCGATACCGATTGTTTTGATCTATCTCCGGCATAAAAGGTTAGATACAACTTCTTTTTTGTGAACACGTTTTCAACATAACTGTTGTATTCCAAGTTTATTATTACACATCACCAAGAACATCATCCCTATCTAGTCTTCTAGGTTTTCTTCGTGTGTTTCCCTTTCTTCTGATTGCGACGCAACCATGGACACTCTTCGTTATTTAACATGCTTGGGTCAGTTTTAACCTTGAAGGGTGCAATGTACTCAAACTTTTCATAATCTTCTGACATGTCTGTCTTGTCCTACACTCCCACGATGTTTCTTTTTTCTGAAAGAACTATGTGGAAATTTGTCTCATCATATGATGTCTCCTCTTGCCTCTTTTTCTTTTTTTGTTTTGGTAGACATGTCCTTCACATAGAAATCTGAGCCACTTCACTGGCTAGCATGAATGGTTCGGTCTCGTATCCTAGATTCTTTAGATCAACTATAGTCATTATGTACTGTGGGTCTACCTGTACCCCGTCTTTCAGGTTTAACCATTTGCACCGGAACAACGGAATCTTGAAAGTAGGTCCATAGTCAAGTTCCCATAACTCCTCTATGTACGCATAATATGTGACCTTCTTCCCATTGTCGTCTGCTGCATCAAAGGGGACACCACTGTTTTGGTTGGTACTCTTTTGATCTTGAGCGGTCGTGTAAAATGTATTCCCATTTATCTCGTACCCTTGAAAAGTCGATATACAAAAATATGGTTGCTTGGCCAACAAGTATTGTTCTTCAACAGTGGTGTCATTAATGAGATGTGTTTTAAACCAACCGCCGAAAGTCTTCCGTTGTTCTCCATCAATCCAACCTTCACCTTGCTCCGGATATTTTGACCGTAAAATATTTTTGTGTTCCACTATCTACGGAGACACCAAGCTGGAATTATGTAGGAATATGTAGTGTGCTTTAGTGAAAGAATGTCCGTCCATACTTATTTTTTATCTCTTTCCTAGCGTGCCTTTTCCATGCAGTCTCCCCTCATAGCGAGATTTAGGAACACTGATCGGCTTATGGTAAGGAATAAAGTCAACGCAAAACTCAATAACCTCCTCTGTTCCATAGCCCTTGGAGATGCTTCCTTCTGGCCTAGCACGGTTATGAACGTATTTCTTCAATAGTCCCATGAATCTCTCAAAGGGGAACATGTTGTGTAAAAATACAGGACCGAGAACTTGAATCTCTTCGACGAGGTGAACTATGAGGTGCGTCATAATATTGAAGAAGAATGGTGGAAACACCAACTCGAAGCGGACAAGACATTGCACCACATCCTTCTGTAAATTAGATAGAGCTAGTGGATTGATCACCTTCTGAGAAATTGCATTGAGGAATACACATAGCTTTACAATGGGTACTCAAACTTTTCTGCAGAAGCCCCCACAATGCAACCGGAAGTAATTGTGTCATAATGATGTGGCAGTCATGAGACTTTAGGTTTTGAAACTTTTTTGCTTTCATGTTTATTATTCCCTTTATATTCGACGAGAAGCCAGACGGGACCTTGATGTTGCTCAGGACTTCAAAAATATCTTCTTCTCTTCTTTGGTAAGAGCGTAGCTGGCAGGACGTTGATACTTCTCTGGATTCAGTTGTCGTTCGTGCATACGTTTATGGTCCTGCCGTGCATCTGGTGTATCTTTTGTCTTCCCATACACGCCCAAGAAGTTTAGCAGGTTCACGCAAAGATTTTTCTTCATGTGCATCACGTCGATTGAAGAGTGAACCTCTAGGATTTTCCAATAGGATAGCTCCCAAAATATAGACATCTTCTTCCACATGGGTACGCGTCCGGCACTGTGATTCGGAACAAATTGTCTACCAGGACCCTTTCCAAAGATCACTTTTCAATCCTTGACCATATCATATATAACATCCCCAGTAGGACGGGTAGGTTTTGTCTGGTTATCTGCCTCACCTCTGAAATGCTTGCCTCCTCTCTTTCTTACGGGATGGTGTTGTGAAAGAAATCAACGATGCCCTTGGTAAACATTCTTGTTTCCCAAATGAATACTGTTAGTATTACCTAAACGGTGTGTGCATGCATTGTATCCCTTGTTAGATTGTCCTGAAATGTTACTGAGAGTAGGCCAATCATTGATGGTTACGAACAACAACCCTCGTAGGTTAAATTCCTTTTGTTCGTTCTCATCCCATACAGGTACACCTTCTTCACGCCACAACTATAAAAGTTCTTCAACCAATGGCCTCATATACACATCAATGTCGTTGTCGGGTTGCCTCGGGCCTTGGATGAGCACTGGCATCATAATGAAATTCTGTTTCATGCACAACCAAGGAGGAAGATTGTAGATACATAGAGTCACCGGCCAGGTGCTATGACTGGAGCTCTGCTCCCCGAAAGGATTAAAGCCATCTGTACTTAGACAAAATCTTAAGTTCCTCGCGTCATCTTCAAATGTCTTGAACTCTGTGTCGATTTTTCTCCACTCCGACCCGTCAGCGGGGTCTCTCAGCATCACGTCTTTCTTAGGGTCTTCTTTGTGCCATCAAAACAACTTGGCTTGCTCTTTGTTTTGAAACGAACGTTCCAACCGTGGTATTATAGGAGCATACCACATCACCTTGGCAGGAACCCTCTTCCTAGGTCGTGGCGCGCCCTCAACATCACCATGGTCATCTCGCCTGATATTATACCGTAATGCACTGCATACCGGGCATGCATTCAAATTCTCGTACTTCTCGCCGTGGTAGACGATGCAAGCATGTATCATCTGCACCTCTAATCCTATAGGTAAGACAACCTTATTTGCTTCGTACGTACTAGAGGGCAATACATTCTCCCCTGGAAGCATCTTCCTTATTATTTTCAGCAACTTCTCAAAATTCTTGTCAACTAGACCACTCTCTACCTTCCATTGCAGCAATTCCAGTGTGGTACCCAGCTTTTTCTGGCCATCTTAGCAATTTGGGTACAACAATTTGTTGTGATCCTCTAACATTCTCTCCAACTTCAACTTCTCGTTTTCACTTCTGCAGTTAATATTCGCATCACGAATGGCCCGACCTAAATCGTCATCGGGCTCATAAAAAATGAGCTCTTCTTCATCTTCGTCTCCCCCCATTGTCCTATCACCGTGATCAATGTACATAGCATAGTTTTTATTATCCTCTTCTTCTTCTTCTTCGTTGTCTTCCATTATAACCCCTCTTTCTCCGTTCTTCGTCCAACAATTATAGCTGGGCATGGAACCGTTCTCAAACAGGTGGAAGTGAATATCTTGAGTTAGAGTAATCCTTCGTATTCTTACAGGCACTGCATGGACAACACATGAAACCATTCGACCGCTTGCTCACCTCAGCCACGTTGAGAAAATTATGCATTCCATTAAGAAACTCGGGAGAACGTCGGTCGCAGTACATCCATTGTCGGTTCATCTGCATTATATAAGTATATTAAGAATCATTCATTACACTACTACATCATAGATGAGTGACCAAATTAATTAATATACAGGTCCATCAGATTAAAAGTAAGGTGGAGCACTGACCAAATGTAATACATAGTTCTCATAAAACATACACTCGAACTAACATACAACTATCTAAAAAAATTAAAACCAACGAAAAATGCGATGAAAATCGCATCTAAGTTAACTACTGAACCTAAAACATAATGATACCAAGCCTCATGATTATTGGCATATTTTCTAATCTTTTTAATCTTCAGGCGCATTGCATCCATCTTGATCTGGTGATCATCGACGACGTCGGAAAGCTTCAACTCTAATTTCATCTTCTCTTCTAGGCATTGCAGACGAAGATTTCACTTCTTTTCAATTTTTCTTTCAAATCATTATTTTCTTTCTCAAATAAATTTGGCATCTCGACTAGAGGGTCGGTTGGAATTTCTGGTTCAACTACCTCCTAGATAAAATATCTATGTCAAGTTGGTCGGCATAATTGTCATAAAACGAAATGAAACAAATAGTTATAAAAATATACCACATCCGAATCATAGACTGGACGAGGGCCGACGGGGACGGATACCAAAACCATCGCACTATACATAAAAAATACAATTATAGAGGTAATAAAAATTATAAATGTAATATATGCATCAATCACATAAAATTAAGTTTTTTTATAAAACATAAAAACAAGTAGGCTCACCGAGGTGATGCCGGCTAGGGACGACGCTGGTGATCGATGGCGGTGAGGACGGGGAAGATACTTAAACCAACAAAACATATTTTAATTTAAGCTCAAATTGCATATAAAACGAATGAAATCTCTAACTTGGACATTTCATCAAACACCTTGCTAGCACTAAAAATTTGAAACGAGTTAAACTATAGGAAATGAGCTAAATTCGGAATTCCGGAAGAAAGTATAATGTTGCTAACCCTTGTATAGATGGTTGCTGCCAATCTTAACAAAATGGTGGAGAAAAATGAAGATTTGTTGGAGTGTGAGAGGAGAGATTTTTTTGAAAATGTGTTGGAATGAAAAATTGGAGAGCTCTCGGGTGTGCTCGTGTTGAGATATAGGCTGGAAACTCTCTAGAACCGGTACCTGATACAAACCGGTACTAAAGGTTCAGCGCCAGACCCACAACCACAACAAATTTGGCGCGAAAACCTTTAGTACCGGTTCGTGTCACGAACCGGTACTAAAAACGCAAAACGAACTTGCGATGAAATTTTCCGGCGCCCTGTGCTGTGGAACCGGTACTAATTCTACCTTTAGTACCGGTTCGTAATTGAACTGGTACTAAAGGTAAAATCCTTTGGCCTTGTTTCTACTAGTGAATGAGGTTGTGAGAGTAGCCCTAGGGTTTCCCATAGTCCGACTTATATAGTTAACCAGGCTAGGCCTTATAAGGAAAACCTAACCAGCTATAGCATAGAGTCGTAAACTATTCTAGCTTCCAGATCTTCCTTGTGGTCCAAGTCGGTTGGACGCGTACGCTTCTGTCTTGCACCTTCCTGAGCCAGTTGTTCTTCTATCTTGCGCTTTGGCCTGCTGGGCCGCCCGATAAGGTTGCAAGCCTTATCGCTCATGGGGGACCCTAGCAGGACAGTTTTAGTCACACTACGAGGATATCTATTCGGCATATTTCCAATATTAGCCCCCTAGAAAGCTTTAAGCTCTCCAGCAGCCGGTTTGTTGATGAGTTTGATGATGATCTGTCTTATATTTTTTGTCCTAGTTAGGCAGCTGAAGACCATGAAGCATTCCCGAAGAAACAAAAAGTTGTATACAGATAAATATTTCCGAATCGATGTCGTCTTAATTGTAGATTGAGACGAGACTGTGCGAATATGTGTCAACACTTGTTAGTGGAATATTCCGGTCTTGTCAGTTTGACCACGTTTCAAAACCAAATTGACGTGCTTAGGCTCTTCCCTGGTTCATGATAGTTTGAACCCAAAGCGTGAGAACGTTGCAATGATGACGTATTTCCCACCCGCAAAATCTGAGGAGTCGTAGTGATCCCTTGCCACGCTTGGAGAAATTGGTGTAGTCCATCTGTTCTTCATTAGCTCCTCTGAAAACCGAGTGCCTTCCCTTTTGATGCCATGGTATCAGTTACATGGATCTTCATCAAGTGAGGAGATATGTTTCGCTCAATCTGAACCCGATCAATAGTTTGTGGGGTTAGTACTTTCTAGAACTTGATTGTCTTTGCTAGTGCTACTAAAGCCAGACTACCTCTCAAAGTCTCAATATGCTTTACCCATTTCTTCATATTCTCCCGATGTGTGCTTTATCCTTAGACGGCTACTATTCACACCCTATGAACGAGCTTATTAGCTATTATTTTTACATATTGCTTCTATACATGCCAGAATATTATCTATCTTATTAATTCTTACAATACATGAGAATTACGGACAAATATTTTAGAAAACGGATGGCGTGCTTTCTACACTAGTTTAGATCACATGGATGCGATGGTTGATTAGGCGGTAACGAGTACATTTGTGCATGATCATCCGGAGATTGGATTTGGATGCTCCTCCATCTTCGCGAACCACTTCGACGCCATTGAGAAAGGTCTCGTGGTCTACAAAACGGCGGGAGTCTTGATAACAGAAGCAAAAGGTTTTGGCAATGCAAAACCTGCCAGCCCCCAAGTATGACATGGTCACGTTCTCCAGCATCCACTCCGTGGGTGTGTTATTGAGACGCCAGTGATGCCGCAGCTTAGGTGGACCACCTGCGCCGCCTTCTATGTAGATAGAGGAAAGGTCCATGGCGCACAGGTGGTTATTGTATGGGTAACTCCCCAGGCCGAAGCAGAGGCCGTCGAGCTCTGCGACGACCTGGCCTATGCCCCTGAAAGGCAGCCTCCAGCTGCCAGCCTTGTTCCACCGTTCTCCGGCCGTGTCGAAGGCCGGAGTAGGTACCGACCTTGTCGGTATAGGACGAGACATAGATGGTGCCGCCACCGTCCGGCTCTGGCAGCATTGCGTAAGACCCAACGGAGCCATGGTCACGGTATCTGGTAAACGGCGGCATAGGGAGCTGGCGCCACCGCCACACACAATGCCCCAGAGGGTACGGGGAAGGGTCTTTGTAGACGAGGGTCTCAAAGCTGCCGCTTTTATGGTCCATGACGTAGAGCGCCTCGGGCCTTGCCGGGTCGTGGGCCTCGGGAAGCGCGACAGTCATGGTCAAAAGGCCGGGGTCGCTCCTCATGGGCATGGGGAGGCGGGGCAGTGTCTCCAGGGTGCCGGCGTCGGCGTTGTAGAGGACAGACTCGCCTGCGGTGTCGACGCAGAGGATCTTGATGCTCTCGCTCGTGGCTCCGTAGAAAGGCCAGAAGTTCGTCCTGCCGTCGTCCGGACGGGACTGGTAGAACTTGATGTGCGGCGGAGGGAGACGAGACCGGGTAATCATCTTCTTCGTACACGGATCCGCCACCATGGCTTCTTTTCCTTGCTCTGCTAGTAGCGCATCCTCCGTGGATCCGTAAAAGAGGTGACTAGCCCTGATACGGCGGAGCGAACTGGATTCCAATGGAACTGGATACATACCGCCGCTGCACTTCTCCGCAACCAGGTTGATGAACCGCCGTGCCTTCATTCCCACGTTCTGCACCTCAACTTGATTCCTTTGGATCTGTCTACAAGCTCGACAGCAGCTGAGAGAGACGGATTGAAACTGGCGCAGTTGGAGAGGGGCGGCGGCGGAGGCAGAGTATGTCTAGCGGTAGTGGCCTTCAAGGCTGAAACTTCTACCTATGGGCTGCATTTGGTGTGGCCCATTAACATGTACAATTTCTCCTTTTCTGTTTTATATTAATCTGATAATATTTCTTAAAAATATAAATCTGATAATCTGGCTAATTTTATTAATCCGTTAAATGTTCATATGTTCGAAAACAAATGCTCATTTATTTAATAACTTGATCATATATGAGAATGGATGGTTATAATATTTTGAAGATATCATGGCAATACAATGTTTATAATGTCATATGTTATACACGCTCCGATCCCAATTAAGTGTCAAAAGTTGTAAATGGATTGTGCATGTTTAGTTTAGAGTAAAATCGAGATCTAACTTGTCCGTAAAATTCACTTGGATCATTGTACTCCGAAAATGTCAATTTACGGTCATTGAAGACGCATCGTTGGCTCACATACGGTCACCACATACGCTGCAGCTCCGTATTTTCTGACGTGGCGAGGATTTGACCAGTCAAGTCAATGAGTTGAATGATGGCCCAGCGACAGGAGGGCTTTTTTGCGAAAATGTCAACAACAAGAAATTTTTGTGCACCGTGCTGCCCTGCCTGACAGTCGTTGACACAGCTCCCGCCTGCCGCCGCCGGAAGGATCCACGCGTCGCCGCCATTGGCTCTCCTCGCACGTCAATATAGGAAGGACCCCACGCGCCCCTAGCTCTCCCTGTCGAGCACCGTACCTCCCCTTGCGTCGTGCTTGGAGGCTGGCACGAAGGCCGACACGGAGACGGTAGCCGTGCTGCTGGCTGACGAGAGGCCCTGCGGAGGGAACTACGTGGAGCTATACTTTGAACGCCCAGCAGCAACAAACGTACGTGCAGATGCGAAAGATTTGGAGCCGGCCGGGATGAACGGCGGCGGTGGGGACTGGGAACATGGAGAATTGTAGAGGCGACGACCCGATCATCCGCGACGGCGGTGGCCGGTGGGAACTTGGCGCGACTGGTTGACTCGAGGAAACGGGGCTCCACAGGAAGGTGCTGCACATTGGCGCGCCTGACGCAGGCGGTAGTGCGCGCCTTGTCGGCGTCAGGAGACGCCAGGGCGTGCCATCTGAGGGAGGCGATGTGCAGGTCGTCGAGGACGACGCGTTGATCAGACACTCGGACTCGCCGATGCATGACGTGCAGTCGCGGCGCAGCGACGCGCGCGGAGGGTCTTGTCCCTCGCGAACTGGTTCACGTCACCCGCGGATAGGGAGTTCAGCGTCCGGAGCACAGATTCGTCGAGAACTGGTAGCGCAATACAACTCCTCGCACTCGTGGCGAGGCCGCGGCCGCCAGGATCCCTGATCCCTCAGAAGTAGTGATAAACCGCGGCGAGCACGGTGGTTGGCTGGACCCAAAACACGGCTACTTAGTCATCGGCGGCGCGGTCGAATCCACCGTCGGAGTAAGCGGCGTACGCGATGCCGCCTTCTTCCTCTCTTATCTCGTCGCCGTGTGCCCCGTCGCTGCGCTCGCCAGACGCGCCTGTTTGCCACGGCCACGTCGTCGCGCTCGCCGTCCGCTCCTGCTAGCCACGGCCCGGTCAGCCCGTCGCCGCGCTCGCTGGCCGCAGCATCGTCATTCGTCGACATGTTCACTGGTGGCTCCTTCTAGCCGGCCCTTACGTGCTAACTAGTTGCGCCCGCGACCGCGCGCGTGCTGCTGGCAGCATGGGCTGCTGATATCGTGCGTGCTCGTCCGCGCCGCCGCGCCCGAGGCCGGAGCTCACCAAGCCAGCCCTAGCCGTGCCCAGGCTGGAGCTCGCTGAGCCGGTCGTGCCGTGCTGGTCCGCGCCCCGCGCCAGAGGCTGGAGCTCACCGAGCCAGCCTAGCCGAGCCCACGCCAAAGCTCGTTGGGCCGGTCATGTCGTGCTGGTCCGCGTGTGCTCCTCTGCCAACGAGTGAGCTCGCCGACACCGGCCGTGGCAAGCCGTGGACGCAGGTGCTCCGTAAAAAATTTAATTAGTACTGTAATAATAAAGGCATGTCATATTCAGTAAATCACATTAATTCAGGTGTCTTTCTATAAGATTTCGTTGGACTGAGCCGTTCCACCTCTGACATGTGGGACTCACCTTGCGACAGCACCCGATACGTAGCTCGGCGTCTGCAGTGACCGTACGTGACCCAGCTGCACGTGTTTAGTGACCGTAATTTGAACTTCTTTGAATACAATGACCTAAGTGATTTATACGAACAAGTTTAATGGCCTCGCATGTATTTACTCTTTAGTTTACTAGTTAGTATTCACGTCACTTATTTCGGACCGGAGGGAGTATAATATTTTTCATGGGAAAGAATTTGTTCTAAATGGTGTGTATGTATTACAGAAATATTAACAATACACAAATAATAAAATCTGCAAAATAATAGAACTAAAAATTTGGGAAAATGAAAAAACAATGGAGAAAAATTAATTAAAATACTT
This sequence comes from Alopecurus myosuroides, assembly GCA_028641055.1. Taxonomy (NCBI): domain Eukaryota; kingdom Viridiplantae; phylum Streptophyta; class Magnoliopsida; order Poales; family Poaceae; genus Alopecurus; species Alopecurus myosuroides. The sequence goes on from JAPCYS010000377.1 coordinate 42,471, forward strand.
CGAAACAGAAGAAGGAAAAGAATATACGAAAGTGCACGTCGATGTTCGGTGTGCTCACAAATCTTTTCATGGAAAAACGATATTTTTGTGTCTAGTATAAACAATTGATGCTAAAAAGGATTTTCACGAGACATGTTTTTACCCTTTTTACACAAGAGAAAAAAGGTCGATTTTCTGCGAAACTAAACGTGGTTACATACAATTTCAAGATGCACGTACCAATTTGTTTTCGAATTTTGTGATTTAAAATGTCTTTTCTCCGTGGCAGGAGCATATGTTCCCATGTTCCGAATTGAATTTTCCAAAATGATCCATATTGGAACTACAACTACTCCCTCCGTCTCAGAATAACTGTCGTGGGGGAGAAAACGTTTTAGCACAAGTACATTTTACAAAAACACCCTTTAGATACAAAATTTGTCAATCAACTCCGTAAAAAAGATGTGAGCTTTTAACTTTCCGCCCGTCGCTCTCTACCGATCGATCAATAGGTTGCTTCCGCCGTCAGCACCTCCGTCTCCCAGATCTATCGAGATGGCACACGCTCCATCAGCATCCAAGCAGCGTCGACTATCACAGATCGAAATCCTTTTGCACCAGCTCGTTCTCGCCACATTACCTCCTTCTAGCCGACCCTGTCACGCGCACCAATTGATCAATCGCTTGCTTCCATCGCGACTCGCGAGCACCTCCGCCTCCCTGATCGATCGAGTTGGCA